>OY998130.1:17028497-17210746 GCA_963921915.1 Hyposoter dolosus | reverse complement strand
GTTCAACGTGTGCGATGATAAAAATCCTCACTCCTCGAAAGGATACAGAAAATAAAAACAGCTAATCTAGATACAGCAGATTTGTCGAATTTGCTCTGAATTCATTTTTATTTCCAGAGTTTTTTTTTCATAATCTCGATGAATGATTTTTTAAACTGATATTCGACAGGTACTGAACGATGAGAGATTACAAGACGCTATCAAATTAACAGCTCTGCAGAGCGTTGAGAACGATGGTATCGCCGAAGAAAAAGCAATTGCCCAGACTGAAGCACGTGCGAAAACGATTTTATTACACATGCAGAGTACAATAAGCGACACCTTGCTAAGAATCACGGCATGGTTGCTCTACAAACTCTTGCCACGTTTCATCAAGTCAGCGATCGTTCAACCCGCACAAATTGAAATGCTCAAAAAAGCCAACGACAGCGGTTTACCCCTCGTTTTTTTGCCTCTCCACAGAAGTCATTTAGACTATATCATGATCAGCTTTGTTCTGCTCAGCAATGACGTCAGGCATCCTCTTATTGCCGCTGGTGACAATCTCAAAATTCCATTGTTCGGGTACGCTTTTGAAATCCTTCTCGTTATCGGAGCACTCAATTTCTCGAGACTTTTTTGCACGATTCAACTTTTCCCTTTGCTTATCAATGAAACTATCTGAAAAATGAATTTCACACCTTTTCGATGCTATTTTGATTTTTATTTCCGAAGTGCTTTAGAAAAGCTTGTTCGAAAGGCTTCGAAGACATTTAATGTCGAGAAGCATTTACGCTGAATATTTTTCGTAAACTGTAGAAAACCTCAAGAAATATTCGACAAATCTTAATCAAGAAATGAACGAGCCAATTGTCGTAATGAGCCAGAAAAAATTATCTTTTATTATTTTTTTAGATGGTTGTTGCGTGGTCTCGGGGCATTTTTTATAAAACGACGAATGGACCCGGCCCTGGGTCACAAAGATATTCTCTATCGAGCAACGCTGCACACTTATCTAATGGAGAGTTTGAGAGCCGGTCATAACGTTGAATTTTTCGTTGAGGGTGGCCGTACGAGAACGGGTAAACCTTGTATGCCAAAAGGTGGCATTCTGAGTGTTGTTCTTGACGCTTATCTCGATGGGACGATTGAAGATGCTCTTCTAGTGCCAATCGCGATGAATTACGAGCGTCTCGTCGATGGCAATTTTGTCAGAGAACAACTTGGGCAGCCTAAAAAAATGGAAACTTTCCGCTCAACTATCAGTGCAATTTGGTCGACGATAATGGGAAGTTATGGAATCGTGAAAATCGATATTTGTCAACCATTCTCGTTGAGAGTGAGTCTAACATAACAACAATAAATAAATAAAATATTTAAAAAACTAATGACTATTCAGGTGTTGAAGAATCTCACGTTAAA
Source organism: Hyposoter dolosus (assembly GCA_963921915.1). Classification (NCBI taxonomy): domain Eukaryota; kingdom Metazoa; phylum Arthropoda; class Insecta; order Hymenoptera; family Ichneumonidae; genus Hyposoter; species Hyposoter dolosus. The sequence continues at coordinate 17,209,345 of OY998130.1, read as the reverse complement.
TTTTGTATTTCTTTCCAGGAAATGATGAAATCTATTCAAAGCCAACAAAACAAGCTCACAGTGCCATCAGCCACGCCGGAACAATCTCTGAAACACACAGTCTCGAGTTCGTCATTGTATGGGTCAGATTTCGTGGACGAAGAACATCGGCAACTGGTCGATAGTATTGCCAAGCATATCGTTCACGGTAAAACAAAAAACTTTTTTCCTCGTCTTGATTTCTGCCAGTAAAAAAGTTGCTGCTAATTTTGTTTCCACATAATGAATGAATTACAAATCATATCCTTTTTTTCGTTCCTTTATCGATAAAATATATATTTTCAAAAAACAGAATACTCACTCGTCTGTTAGTCGACGAGCATTTAATATGATTCGAGATTAGATCTCTTGTCCTTTCAATGCTATATATAATGAGGAAAAATTGGCTCGACTCGGTTCGCCGAGTAATTAAAATGAATTTGTGATTAACCGGTGCTATCGAAATTCTGATCGCGATCTATGGACCCTGTTTCGATTAAAGACTGCTCGAAATCAACGCCAATCATGTCGACAAACGTGGTTGCCTTCTTGTTGCTCAACAAATTTCGTGACGGGTGTACTTTGGACAAACTCGTTGAAGCTTTCGAGACTCTCCGACAAGAATTGGAAACCGCACACAAAGATATTGCTTATTGCGGCGAGAGCATCGATATTATCAATCACGCGGTAAATAAAATTCGATGAAGGAAATAATGACTGAGATGCTTAAAATGATTAGGACGATATGACCGATTATGGAACTTTTTAGCTCGATATTTTGGGTCTTGGATTGGTGAAACAGCAGAGACAAGAAATCACGGAAACTGTGGGTGATCAAACACCCAAAACCCAAAGCGTTATGATGATTCGACCCGTTGCCATCCTTCCTAATGTCATCGAACTTGCGTATTACAGCAACACGATGATGCTTCATTATGTGATGGACAGTGTCATAGGTTTGTTGCAATTTTTAAAAAATTATTTTCATACAAAAACTCAAATGTTTCAACTAAACCAGAAAATCGTTTTTTTTCGTTTACTTTCGAACTTCAACTCAATTATTCATCAATGTACTTGGAGTGAAAACATTTAACGCTCAATATTTTTACCGGAATTCTCAACCCTCTCGACTTGTTATCAAAATCATGATTGTTTGCTTTTTCAGTGAGTGCTTTGTACGCATCGCTAAAATCACGAATAAACGATCCACGAGCTATAGCAGAAAACGACATAACAGTATTCCAAACAGCCCTGGTTGAGAAATCATTAAAGCTGTGCGATATTCTTAAATACGAGTTTATTTTCTGCAAACCTTGTCAGGAATTGGAACACGTGATATGCGATTCGATAAGAAATCTCACCAATACTGGAATAATATCTCTTCAAGAGGTGAGGATTTGATTATTTATTTCCTGGTCATTTGTATTCGGGAAATCATAACGATTTCTTCCAGGAGGGCTATTTGGAGGAAGAGTTGTGGAGCCGCAGGTACGCACAGACGTTCGACGATAGCTCGGACGAAGAACGACGTGCTGAACAAAAATTAAAAATGGTCCAGTACAAGTTGAACCTCGACGCTACTCATTCGAGTCACATGGAATTTCTTCATACTATTCTGAGGCCTCTGATCGATACGTACACCTTCAGCGCCTTTACGCTTCGGAAACTTGTCGGACGTTCTCTATCCGAACGAGACTTAGTGCAGGAAGTTTTGAGCGAAATCAAAACGAACTTGGATCGTGGAATCGTTAGCTACGGTGCGTACTCTAAATTTTTTTCAATTATCAAAATTTTGAATGAGATTATTCGCGACTTATTTTTTGCTTCGTCTCCCCAATAGGCGAGAGTTTGTGCGTCGATCCTATAAAAAATTCGTTAAAACTCTTCGAGAAGTGGAACGTACTCGAATGTCATCCTGAACAGAACGTGAGAATAGTTTACCTCAAGGACGAGTATGACAATGACAGGGCAGCAAACGAGATTTACGAGACGATCGAGACTTTCAAGTGGACCAGGAACGTCGATTGAAAAACATCGTGACAAAAGCTAACGTTTTTTTCCATCGCCCTACCATAGAAGAACCTGTAAATAACTCAATGTAGAAATAATCAAAATATCTTCTAAGTTTATGAAAAAGAAGGAAAAAATAAGACAATCAAAGAAAACGTGAAGCAGAACACGATCGTTCGAGTCGCGCGAAGTTTATGAGTCTGTGATTAAGCTCACCGAAGCTTGTACAGTTAAACTAAATGAAAGAAGCAAACACAATAATCAGATCTGATCTTCAAAATGGTCGAATCGTAAAGAGGTATTCCTAATCCGAGAGTAACTGAAAAATTCAATTATTCATCGTTTCTCTCGTTGTACAAGGACTCTGAGGACGTTTGTCTTCTCGCACAAAAAAGTAACGAAATAAACAGATCGATTATCCGCGTATTACACGGGCTGGGACATAGTTTATATTACAAAGATATACATTACTATTTTACAGTGATAAAATACTTTTGTTATGAATTTTGATGACATTTCAATTATAAGAATAAAGGTTGTTTAAAAAAATTTATTCAAATTGTGACTTTTTTTCTTTCCAGAACTCGAATCAGTATTTTATCGTCGCTGACATTGGAAAACTTCGTCTCATTCCCATACATTTCTCTCGATCCACAAATAAAGAGTCGACTTTGGTTTTGAGATCGGTTTCGAGGTTGTTTCGAGTTCTCAACAATTGTTGATGTTGTGCTTCGCACTCTTGAAGCTTCATGTGCAGCTCGTGGATTATCGCCTTTATAGTGTCCACTTCGCCTACCATCCTGCAAAGAGTTACTCATAAGCATGAGAAGTTCTCAAATAATCGGAGCGAAATTGAAAATTTCACAACGTTGTTTTCCGACAATCGAATCATTTTTTTCGAACCTTAGTTGAGCGTAATCTCTGCATAATTCTGCTTGCGGTCGATGGGTTCGGGCCTCGAGTCTCGTATGTGCGACTTTGAGTGTTGAACTTTTGTCGCCTATTGATTTTCTTATCAACTCCATTGTTTTTTCCACGCTGAAAATGTCTTTCTGTATCTGTGGGCAACGAAGATGAATTTTTAAGAAAAAAAGTAAAGAATGAAAATTCTATGCTCGTGCAGAAATTTAAATATTTTCCAAACGTAGTCAGTTTTTTTATGCTAACGATATTAATGTTTAAGGATTGTTCCAAATATAGTTTTCGAAGTATTCGGTTGATTTGGGACCTGCCATTTTTTTCCTCAAAGACTTTATTTGATAATTTGCGTAATTAGAAAAAATAATTGCCTTTTGCAAATGCATAATGAGTTTGCTCTTCGCTTCGAGCAGCTCCGCCGCCCTCCGAGCAAGTGCATCGTTCGTCCTGGTCCAAGCCTCCCAAATTTCTTGTGCAACTGCACTTATGGCGGTTTTTATGGTGCTTTGGAGTTGCTGGGAGCGTTGGCGAGTTTTTTGGCCTTTCGTGATAGTGTCGTTGGAGGCTTGAGACCAAGTTTCGGCCTCGGTCACACTAAAAAACAGTTTTTTCGTTCGTGTCAGACGTGCGAGAAATTGATTATTGACAAATGATTTATTTTCGGTATTACCAAGGATCGTATTTTTCAATGCCACCGTAGTACTCGATTCCTTTACTGAAATTGTTCAGTTGGTGGCTCAAGGTATCGATCCCATGCGCCGTTTCTTTGTGGCTGATATCCAATTCTAATTCGTTCTGAGCTGCTCGACCTTCGCTTAACTATACAATAATTAAATAGCAACAAATTAATTCGGTCAATTGATTGGAATTCCAAAATCTTTCATTGAAATTTCGACTTCTCAATAGTTTGACATGAAAATAATTTATTAGAACAATCAATAGATTTCACGATCAAGACATTGAATTAAAAATAAAATCCCACATTTCAATCGATAAGAGAAAAATTGCAATAGTTGCCTGACGCTTTTTCATGGCGAATATGTATTTCCCCATGGCGAGAAACATAAAAGGGATTCAAAAGTTTCATTAATCGATAAACTCACTTGACTGGCACATTTGTCAATGAAAAATTCTAATTTTTTTATAGCTCTCCTTATAATTTCAACTTCCCTGAGCAGAGATTGTTCACACTCGTCGTGCACCAATTCGGATCCTGTTGAAACAAAAAGGTGACGTTTTTTTACATTGCCATTGAGCTGCGTTTCGTAAATTCGGAACCTTTTCTAAATTCTCGTTGATAGAGACACTCCTGAGCTATGTGCAAAGGCCCTTCGAGATCTTGTATTGCTCTTTGAAGATTTCTTCGACACTCTTGCATTTTTTGATTTTCCAATATTAACCGTTCCAATTCCGCAGCCAATTCGCGCTCCCAAAACTCAATGTCTATTATTCTTTCACCGATCTTTCGACCGGTTTCCGCTTGTCCTTCTTTCATTGTTTCGTCCGCTACTCTGTGTCAATTATTTGTAAAGCAATTTCAGTTAAACTGATTTTAAGTAAAACGAGTGTTGTTTATTGTATTATTAAATTTCATTAATTATTTGGCCCAATCTCAAACGGAAGTGGATCGCTTCGATAATTTCATCTGACAGCGTTTTAGTACAGTTTTTACTCTTCCTTCCATTCGATAAAAACTACTATCTAATTTTCGTTTTTACATCGAAAGAAAAACAAATGAACTGAGAAAATTAAAATGGTTAAATCGATTTGGAATAATTTTTTAAGATTTTTGGTTTCAATTCAATATTGAGTTGTCCCGTGATTTTATTCCATCAGCGTTTTCGAAATATTTACACATCTAGTGGATGGCTTGCAGAATATTCGAAAGAATATTTCTGGCAAAAACTTCGAGCTCGAGTAAAAAAAAAAAACATTATTTTTGATTTCTTTGAATTTATTTGATTTTATTATTGACAATACCGCATCAGTCGGACGGTGTCTTGGCGAAGTTTGTCAGCGTAATGACGATTAGCATCTGACTCGTTAAAAAAACTTATTTGATTCTGCGACCATTCGTATGGAGTAAATCGTGTGTAGAGTGCAGCACGTGCTGCGTGACCAGGGTTTCTCTCAAAGCCTGTTACGAGATTTGGGTATCTGAGGGGTTCGGTTGCCATTCCTTGCGGGGTGTAACAGGGATCGGATAGTTGATTCGTTATGGATTGGGATGGTCTGCATTTTCATTGAGAAAGAATTAAACACAATGGACCAGGTTAGATGTGTAAAAAAAAAGCATACGTGTTATTTATGGAGAGAAATAATTCGAAAATTCTCTTTACAATGGCAGCACTTGGACGGTTTCGTAACCTAAAGTCGGTCGCCACGGATGTGGCCTTGGAGTCCTGAAATATTCTCCGACTCTTGCCGGTACTGGGGGACCCGAAACTTGTTCCATACATGGCAAAGCACCCATGCTGCTCCATGGTTGCAGTTGCTTTTTCATTTTTCAAACAAATAGAAAATATTTACTCGTTCCGCCAGCACGTCGGTGGGAAATTATCGATAACCTATTTACCGAGTACAGCACAGTCTCAGTTGTCGTTCCGGATTGCCCCAAATTAGCCATTTTCGGAAAAATTTATTTCCAAATATAATGTTACGTCTGTACAGATGATTTTGAGGTTTCTTTCTATTCTTCGGTTATGAAATTGTCGCGGGAGAAATTTTGACGACGTCGGAATGCCTGCTGAAACTTGTCAAATGTAGCGGAACTTTTTTTTGTTCAGATAGGTTAGGAGAGCTCATTTGTTCGTACAATAAAACAAAAGCAATTATACTGCATTTGATCTATTCACTAATTCGATGATTAGAAACTTGTGTGTATTTATTTTCCAATGCATAATCAGCCATTTTTTAAAAAAGGAAAAGAAATTTCGTTTTCGGAATTAAACAGAAAAACATTTCCAGAATTATTACTTGCATATTTTTCGAACACTAAAAAATTGGTAGGACATGGCAATTATTTTTTTACATACCTTAGGCCTTAGTCATCCAATAGATCGTTTTATGAAAGCTACGTTCGAGAATTTTCAATAAAAAAAATTTTACATTACTTTTTCATATGCACTATAGGGTAAAACACCCGATAGTCAGCCAGAAACCAATAGTCGGCCTTACATGAGTGCGAAGAGTGGAAAATATATCTTTCGTACTCTTCCCACTCATACAAAGAATAGGCAGAGGCCGACTACAGGTTTCTGGCTGAGTACTGGGTGGTTTACCCTACCTGCTTGATTTGGGTTTTCTAAATATTTGAATTGAATTCATCAAGATAAGTAGTTTCAAGAACCACCGTGGCGGCGCTAGTGTCCAGCAATCGCATCATATGACAGTACAGGCGCGTGAGTGCCTTCTGCTCGATCCAGCCCCACAGATACTGCTCGTGAACCTCCCAAAAATTGCTTCGAAGATCGCGTAACGAAAAAGTAGCGAAAATGAAGAATTCGCGATTACTTTTAACGTGGGTCCTCGGACTCGTTCTTCTTTGCGAAATATCAACGATTCAAGCCAGTACGGGTGTGCCAGTTTTAATATGGGGCGGTGATTTGCCTGCTACTTCGAACAAAATCCTCGTCAATCCCTTCGAGAGAACTTCGCAAGAAGATTTCACGAAAATTGTGACAAAATTCGTGGGCGGATCCCTCAAGCCTCTTCTCGTCTTCGTCAAGGATGATCTTTGCGTCGAAGATTTGGCCAACAGTAAAGAGGTACATGTTCTTTAAATTTCCTAATTTGTTACGCCCCGAGCGCTCGTTTGTAGAGGAAACAAAAATCCGATAAAATCAATTTGTCCCATTGTCAGTAGAATCGCCAAGAGCAGACTTCTGTCCAATTGTTTTCACAACAATACATCAAATTTGTCGTTTTTACCATTCAAACATAATTTCGACATTGAGAATCATTCTCTACCTATGCCAGAGCTTTTGAGACTTTCTTTAGACCAAAAATTGTGACTCGGAGCATGTCAAAAATTTTTTGAGCCATCAACAGCGGCAGCTGCTTCCAATGAGTTTTCGACCGACTGAATATTAAGTCATCCATTCATTTTCCTGTCTCCTGTTAAAATTTCCAACAATGTCTTGAGAAATATTTTCAATAAATTGAAAATTTTAGACCATATTTACATTCGTTGGAAAAGTCAGATCAACAAGCTTCGTTTAAAAAGTCAGAATTCTGTAAATATTGCAAAATTTACAGAGTCTCAGCACTTTGATGGACACTGGATCTTTGGTGTATCGTCCCATGGTCGGCGCCCCAGTTTCAGTATTCGAAGAGCTGACGTACTATAACTTCACCAACGAGGAAGAGTTGGATTCTTTGACGGAAGGTCAATTGAACTTGCGTAGTGTTTCCAATTTGGAGGGAATTGTGAAAACATATAACGCCATGAGAGAATCAAGTCCGAACTTAGTGGCGGCTCTAACAGGATTATATTGCCGGTTCGCTCGACCGGACAGAATAAAGAGAGACGTAACTGAAGAGCCAACTCCAGCGCCACCCTCCGGAGCTATTATGATCAATGGTTCGAGAATTTTGATGTACGCGAGTGAAAAACCAACCTTGGAGTTCCCGGGTGAAAAAGACGTAGAAGTGACACTGGACAAAGATCCGGTGCCAGAAGGCAACGGAACTGCGGAATCGCCACTGCAAGTGAATTTCGAGTACACAATAAAGAACGGCACAACGACTTCAACTGCAAACATACTATTACGCTTCCCTGAGAGATATCCGGGTTATTATACGCCCGAAATAGTGTACAAGCGCAACGACGAGAATATGACTCTCAAAACAAGCACCGACACTTCGTTTCCCTTCACATTCTCTTATCATTGCTCACAGAGCGTCAAATTCGCGTCTGGAAATGACGTGAAATTCGATTTGAAAGATTTCCAAGTACAAATCGATGCCCAGAGATTCGGCGATGCCTACGATTGCGTTGGATTCATGTCCATCCCCATATGGGCTGGAATTTTCGTCACCGCTATCCTCGCCATTATCATGACCTGGGGTTTAACTATGGTCATGGATATTCGCACGCCCGATCGATACGACGATCCCAAAGGAAAAACCATCACGATCAACGCTTCCGTTGATTAAATTCACACAAAAAATGTACATCTGTTTTATTCACGAATATGTAAATATAACTCATGTAAAGTTCTGTATATTTCGATGCTGTAAAACGTCGATTTTTTCTTTTTCACTTTGAGAGAGAAACTTGTTTTCCGTATTGCAATGATGGAAATTTAACATTGTTGAGTATTTGATGTCTTACGAAACGTCGATGCGAAAAAACGTAAAAGAAAAAAGAATCATTTATCAATTGTAACTCGAGGTAGTGGTTGTCTTGATCGAAAAAGTCGTATTAACCGTCGGGAAATTTAATCTAATACAATTGAAATTTACATTCTTATCCATTAAACATTGAAATTTTTCTGCAAATTGTCAAGTCCTCTTCGAGACAAAAGAAAAAAATGTGTTAGCCCAAATTTCGTCAGATGCCCACATTGCGAAATTGGACATCAACTCGAACAACCTGTACTTCATTCCGTAATCGCTAAACCACTGCGTTCAGTATTTTTAATCGAAGAAAAATTTGTATTGAAGTTTGCATCCTCTTGAATGATAGTTCCCAAGATTGGCACTCGGGGCTGAAAGAATCGATTAGAAATATTTTTGCATTCGTAAACTTTTGGTAAGCAAAAATTGAGAACATTTAAAAAGTATGGAAACTGATGAAGAAAACAAATTATTCGTTACGTTTCAACGGAGCAAACTTCGATACCATAAAAGACTCGAGGGTCTTGAGAAAGAAGGGCGGCACCGACTCAATGAGAATAGAACAGTAAATGGTGATAAAAAAAAAACAAAAACACTATCCTGATTGTTTATCACAAACGTCATTCCCGTGGCTCTGCCCTCGTCGAAATTCTTGTTCGACAGCTGCCGTATGCGATACGTGGTTGTATAATATATTATTTAGGATAAATTCTATAGGAACATAAAAGTATCAGAGTTGTTTAAAATAAAAGCGTCAGATGTGTACGATGAACAAAAAAAAAGTAGCTGTATCGATCTACGTAAAATTAAATAAATGAGGCGCTGTCATTGAAAAATTTGGTTGTCAATTCTTTTCATTAAAAAAAATGTTGCATCACAATTTTCAAGAATACATCGAGAGTGATCAAATGATCGATATATATATGCATTCTTATGTGTATATATATATATATAGGTATAGGTTATATACAAAAACATGTAAATATTTTATAATCAGTACGCAGAACGTCTCATGAACGTTTCTTCAATCTTTGGCCACTTTCAAGATTTGCATGCAGGAAAATCCGCACCGTGTATTGTCATAAACACCATCGAATACCCTGGAAGATTTATCGTGTGGGACAAGTCGGAAATTATTGGCTTGAACGGTGGCAAACTTCCATCCGGTTTCAACTTCAACGTTTCTCCGTTCATCCGAATTTCACTGCAATAGAAACAATGATGAATTAAAAAACCTCAACTTATAATATTTCACTATCAAAAAGAACTAAATTGACGATTTGATTGTTTTGTTGAAGAAAATCGTTATTTTTATTCTCAAATGGCAAACTCATCATTTGCTATTGCGTGAAAAATGTTTTTGCACGAATAGTTGGTCAGTTGTAAAAAAATGAATTTTTTGGAGCTGAATGACTGTGGAAGCAAATCGAAAATATTCGCTAAATCGATTTTTTGAACTCGAATTTCAGCAAAAAATTATCAAAATTGTGGCAGTTTTTCCTTGATATTAATTTTTCAAATTGATGTTAAATAATTGTCCATCTTTTGTTTATAATTACCTGGACTGTAAATTATTGGCCGTGAGGATGTACAGAAAGACAGCAACACCTTTTTTTTTGTAGGCTTGAATACGTTGTACAGAAATTTTGGCTGGTGCCGCGTCTAGATTCATGCCGTAGACAGTGATTGCCGGGACCCGATTAACTAGAGCACTTTCCGGTGTGCAATGAGCGTATAATCGAACTGTTGTAGAATTGTTGGCAGCCACCAGACGCAATACTTTCTCCGAGACGAATTGCTTGTATATCACACTGACCCACCAATCAGGATTAGGCGTTATTTCCGGTCCAACCATCGCGTAATCACCACCGAACAGGGATTGTCTGACTACAACTGCTACGCCTGTTGATGCACTGTAGCCCAGTTTGTCCAGCCATAAAAATCCAGCCACAAATCTATCCGATAGATCAGGAGCTCCTCCACCATAGGCTGAACTTGTTTCAGCTGTAAAATGTTTTCTTCGATTATCTGGAGAACTGGATATGTATATTTTTCTGAAAAACGTGGGCCCAGGCCAAAGCGAAAGAATCAACGAAAATTTCATAGGAAAAGGACTCCCTGAAACGAGCTAATTGTACTTTAGAAACATTGAATTTCCATTTGCTGCATACAAGAATCTAGATTTTTAATCGAAATTCTGAAGAAAAATTGATTCTTTGTGAACCCATCAAATAAGAGACAAATCGACATATTTAATGTGTTTGCTTACAGAGCCACATTCTTATTTTCTGTCCGGAAGAATTGAGCATTGCATTGAATCCCTCAATCTGCATCGGGAGACGATCAAAGGTTAACGGATTAACAAAATCCTTGACTTTTGCCTCCCTGCCGTTAAGATAATACTGATGCCACGTCACATAGTCCACACTATTTTCATTATTTTCGAGAAAAACTTTGGCATATTGTTCCGCATGATGATTTGCATCTCCGACGTGATTCACTTCTGGTCCAACGAGCAGGCTTGCTTGATATCCTGATAAGTTTAGCATTGCTCGTAGACGATTGTAGTCTCGAGCCAATTGCTCGGCAGACACCGTTCTACCAAATGCATGGTGGAAGGAATTTGGTTCTGAAATGATTGGAATTGGAAAATTATTCATTATCGATCAACAAACTGATGGGATCATTATTTTGATGAAATAAACATTCCCAATATTTTAATATCCCAATCAGAAAAATTACAATTGTAAAATGATTTTTGAATTTGTATTCACAGATAAAAATACTTTGTACATTTCTGACAAACATTATTTATGTTGTTGCTAATGAATGAAAATGATTACCATTCCCTAATTGCCAATCCAACAACATATCGCGACTTTTGGCAAAATCAATGATTTCTTGAGCATTATTATAGTCCCAACCTCCATCAGGCAGTCTGATTAATACATTGAGATCGAACAACATCGTCACATCAGATTTTACCGTAAATTTGTATAAATCCAAAAAATCATCTGCGGTGATCGTAAAATTGCTTATGTCCTGTCCGTCGACCGGACTGGTCGCATTGTTCGAAAAATCGAACGTAGACTATATGAAACGGAGAAAAAAAAGTGACAAGGGGAATTACTGTTTGAAAATTTTTCAAACACAGTGATAATAATTGCACTGACCTCGTTAAAAAATAAACAATCAGCAGAAGTTCCACCAAATCGTACGTAAGCCGGACTGAGATGACGCGCCAAGTTAATGAACTTTTCATCTTTTATGGGAAAGTTTTTTATTCCCCTGAGCAAAGAGGAATCAAGACCGAAAGACAAAAATTTCTTCGACGTTGAATACAAAATTGGTTGTGAACTGTCTATTACAAAAACGTGTGTTTTGGCAGAGTGTCGACTGACGTCCCAAAAGAATAATATCAACAATGCCATACAGAGAGCTACGATTAGAGACGTCACCACCGATCGCATAGTAGCATCTGAAATTGTGAATTAAAATTTCTTTGTAACAGAGGAAATATTGGCAAAGCCAGCGATTACGTTCGAAATATTTGAATTTGGCGTCTGTTAGTTTAAATATCCTCGCGAGAGGTCACTAGTTCCCGGCGTCTTTCGACGAATTGACAAACAAGATTGGTCAGCCGGGTTAGTCGCACAAAATGCATTTATACAGTCGTGCATTTCATTAATTTGCAAAACTGCAGCTTCCTGCCGAAACGTTTGGAATAAGATATATTCGTAGAGATAAACGCAGTTCGAGAGAAGGTCCAGATTTCCCGAGTGAATACTTTGGAGATATTTGAAGGCAACATGCACGAATTATTTTTTTTTGGCAGAACTCACTGTCGGTCGTCCTCGCATTGCTGAGATTCTGATATTGATTCTTGCCCCATTCGTTGTTCAAAAAATACGTCATTCTTATTGATTCTTTTTACCGATTACCCGGAAAAATACCGTCAACGTTAAACTTGCAATAAAAGGGACGAGATTCCAAAACGAAGCTCGCACGGCTCACTGACGTTTGCATCCGAACTGTTGGAGAAACAAATGATAACAGAACACTAGCGTGGACGAACGGAAATGCGAACAACGAATCTGCCGAATGATATCGCGCATAAGCCGGCGCACATCGGAATCGAAATTTTTTTTATTTACGAAATCGTGAGTCGCTTGGTCGAAAGATATAGAAGTGGAGAAAATAACTCATTTACACCAAAGTAATTGCTATATTTCGCAAAAATCACTTAGATTCGTGTTACATTTACGCCTTTTCCGAGTAATTTCAACCGTTTTAATTGTTTTTTCCGAAGTTGTTTATAAAACCACAATAAGGTTTACTCAATATAAACTGCAAAGATAATTACACATTGTGAAATATTCCAAGTTTCAAATATTCAATTTCGTCTTGATTTGGTTGTTGGGCGAACTTTTCCTACACGACTTTTTCTAACGTTGCCAGTCTCGGGTTTCGGAGGCATTCGTGGCGGCGCGATATTCTCGGGCGTTCGCGCTGCTCCACTCGTTTCACCATTCTTCCGATTTGATAAGAACGCTAAATTGAATCTTTGATTATGCACACTAGACTGAACGATCGAGCAACCCGATGCTAAATTATTTCCGGCCACTACCAAACGGGAAACCGTTTTTGAATTTAACTTTGTTTGTACACCGCTGCTTGTAACTCTCGGCCTCTGGACTCTCGATGTTCCTGGGCAATTTCGATGTTTTTGTCTTCTTCGTACTAAAATATGTAAACAGGCGAAATTAACCCATAGCCTATTTACAAGGCTCGGAGTTTTGAACTTTTTTTGCAAATAAATACGAAAATTCAATGCTAACATTTGTCTTGTGGCATCTTTTGCGAATGGACCATACCGAAAATTTGAAATTTGCAAAAAACTAAAGATAATTCATGTAATCAAGGGGTACCCGCAGGTGGTACGTTGAAACGTGCAGTTTCAGTACTGGAGCTCGAAGATTGAACAAATCCCGAGCGACTTCGATGGACAGCAGCCCGATTTCTGAAAGCGACACTGTGTCTTCTTCTGCGTCTAGCAATAACAAGATTATGTCTAGAGTCGCAGCTGCTAAGTTCGTCTTCAGCCCAAAATTGACGATCGGTGTCATCCGAAACAGGTGGCAGAGGAAGCGGCGGCTTTTCGTAACGAGAAATAAAAGTTGTTTTTTTTTTTTGTAAGCGTTCCTCGATCGATCTTTCACTTACAGCTTCGCCGAAACTTCCGAGTATGAGATTTCGTTTGTCGCGCTGATTCATCTGAGACATATTGGAATTAATTCGTGACGAATGCTGGGAAGCAGCTGAGTAACCTTCTTCCTCGTCAGAGCTGTAAATCATTTTTCTCGAGTCGCCACGAGCGTAATAACCCATTTTTCGATTTTTAAAAATTATTATTGTTTATTACCTATTCTTTTATACAAATTAATTGTTTTTGTGATTTTCTTAATTCCTTCTTAGGTTGAAGGTTATGAACTAGTAAATTTATGTACAAGTTGACAACATTTTTCGATTACTTTGATGACATTTTCAAAAAACACAAGCGTATTGCTCTTTTTTTTTACAATTAATAAAAGACAATCGATCGAGTGTGTTTCTTAATTCTCTATCTTGTCTCTTTACTACAATTTGACCACGTACTCCTGACGATGATTTTTTCTGTTAAACCTCTTTTGTACACTCATCGATCGAAGTTTAAAGAGGCCTCACGAATATCAATCTTTTTGAATTGTTTTTTGTTTGTTTGCGAAATAGAGCAGAATTTAATCGTTCTCCGATTTTCTGCGCTTTTTTCCACGAGGACTGTCTGTATCGTGAGGACTCGGTGTTATGTGACTTCTCTTCCTCTTCACACTCGAATCGCTTGTTTCGCTGCTACTACTCGCAGCCGTTCGCGTTTCTCTTCGTAGTTGGCCTTCGCCCGTAACTTGAACTAGAATCTGTAACAATTATTTTTATTGCGTTATCGGAACATAATAAAGTATCAATGAAAATCGATATTTCTCTATTCCGAACTATGGAGAGTTGAAAAATTGCTTTAGACAACTTTTTTGTTATTGAATTGCGTTGCCTTTGGAAATTCATATTTTGACAAAATATTTGAATGGTTCGTTTTTAGTATACCTGCATATGTTGCAAGCATTCTTCTTGCATGGATACGGCCATTTTGTAAACAAAAGTATCTTGCTTGTTGTACATAATAGCATTTTGAAACATGAGCATAACGTCTCGTTGGAAATGCATGGTTGATCTTATCGTTCCGTTGTCAATATTCTTTTTAATAGTGGAAAGATCCATTGGTCGGAATATAACAGAATGATAGCCGGGTGCTTGATCCTCGGTAATTGGTCGAAGGAATACGGAGGCGTATTTGTGGGTAGCCAATCTATTGTAAACGAGCATAACAGCTTTTTTCCATGCTCGATAATCGGCATTTTCACCGCTACTCTCGTTCTCGGGCTCGCTGTCAACAGCGATCGTTTGTTTCTTTGAGTACGTTTTCATGGCTCGGCCACCACTCAATTTAGTGAGGGAAGATTCCTCCTCGTCAAGGTCACCAATGTCGTCACAGATGCTACCGGCTGATTCCACTGTTTCTTTTTTTATCTCGATGTCCATTGTTTTTTCCTCGTCGTCCTTTTCTTCTTTTATCTCAATTTCTTCTTTTTTCGATTCGTCCAGTTGTTTGATTGAACTATCGGTGTCCGATTCGTCCTTGAGCTCAAACTTTTCCTCAATCGGAATCGGGCTCACACACTTTTTCTCTTCGATCTCGTGCGTCTCTGTTTTTGAGACTTCTTCAACTTCGTTTTCTTCTTTTTCTATTTTTTCTTGTTTCACCTCGTTTTTTTCTTCAGCTTCACTCTCCTCTTTCTCTACTTTTTCTATTTTTTCTTCGATCTCTTCTGTGTCTTCCTTCTCAACCTTCACTTCGATTTCGGGCTTTTCTACCTCGCTCGTTTCTTCTTCCACTTCTGGAGTTAGTAAAGCTTCTTCTATTTTTTCTTCGTTCTCGACCTCCGCTGGGGGCTCTGAATTCGTAGTGTCCTCGGAATCTTTTAAATCCTCCACTTTGTCTTTTTCTTCGTCTTGTTTTTCCGTAACAACTTCCGGGCGCGGACTTTCCACGTCGGTCGAACTCTCATTTACCGTTTCCTTCGTCGTAGTCTCCCTCGTCGCTGGCTCATCTTTGAAGGATTCTTGGGAATCTGAATTATCGACCAAATTTTCCATCAACGACGATTGTTCGTCGGTGTCTTTCTTCTTACTCGAACTACTCTGCGAACTTTCATCGTCCTCGAGTATCGTGCTGATGTCCTGGGATTTCTCGATGTCCTCGATGCTCGGAACGTCGGTCGTTACCTCTGAACAAACGCTCACCACTTCTGCCGACCCTATCTCGTTCTGGTCACCCGTTATTTTCGCAAGGTTCAATTCGATCTGATCGATTTCCATATCGTTTTTTGCCTCCGGTTCTTCTCCCGATTTTTTTTGGTCTACAAATGTTTCGTTCGCTTCCTTTCCCACTGTTAACGTTTCACATATTTCATTTACGACGGTTTCGTCGCTTTCTATTTCGGGAACTTTCTCCTTTGAAGATTCGACTATTGCTTCGGGGTTTTTGGATTCAATTTCCGGAGTAACATTCTTGCATTTTTCTTCCCGTTCCTCCTCCATTTTGTCTTTTTCCACGGATTTTATCTTCTCTAAAGGTTTCTCATTCGTTGAACTGGATTCCTCAACTTGATCTTCTTTCACAGATTCCACAGGAATCTCTGGCTCATCCGAAGTTTTCTGTTCTATTTTGATTTCTTGCTCCGGTTTCTCTTCCGCCTTAGGTTCTGGCCGAACTTCTTCAACTTCCTGATGTTTTTGCTCTTCAGGTTTCGGGGCTTCCATGGCTGCGACTGGTACCACAGAGACTTTAGATTCAACAGGTTCGATAGCTACGGTGCCGATGATTTCGGCGATGCTCGATGTGCTCTGATCGATCTCTTCGATCGCCATTTCACTTTGAGGCGAATTAGACAACGAAGCGGCCTCGTCAACGTCTCGGGGTTCAGGTCGTTCCTGCACGATTTTTTCTACCTGTGGAACAGGCAAATTTTCCACGACAACCGGAACCGTTGGAAGGATTTTTAACGGTGTCGTTTGAGGACTAGCCGTTATTTCTTCTTTTATGAGTTCTTCAAGGTCACCAATGATCTCGTTGATTTCGTCTTTGTTTATCACATCAGCCATGATGTCTTTCCGATTGACGTCGTCGACTTGATCAATAATCTGAACCATGTTCTCAGTGACAGGAATGCTCGCTTGGATCGTTGGCGTTTTGATATTCGCTGTTTCGTTCTGTGGGATTGTGTGCTTCATCGGATGACTCTGAATGTGAATTTCTGGTGCTGCGATCTGCTGCTGTACGTTCGAGGCCGCTTGCTGCAGACTCGCGAGCGAGGCCCTCTGCAAATTTGCTGGTAATTCAAGGAGCATCGACAAAGTGGGGGCACCAACCGAAGGTCGTTCGTTAACTGTGTTGGCCAGAGTGCTAGAGACGAGTTGATGCAATTGCGATGGGATACTCGTGGTTATCTGAGTGCTAGGAACTTTGGGACTGGATCCGAGGAGACTCGCTATAGTAGGTGAATTCACTTGAGCGGAGGAGGTTGGATTTTGCATTTGGGTAGTAGGACTAGGCGATTTTAAGAGACTCGTCAAAAGTGGCGATCGACCACCACGGTTTTTTGTCTCTTCTGGCTCGTTCGTCGACTCGCTGGTTTCCTGCACCTCGGTCATAGCTTCCAGACTCTTCCTCGGTGAGGCGATCGTCACTGTCTGCATCGCAGGTTGAACCTCTTGCTTTTGTTGACGCTTCGCCAACCACGCAGCGTGTGCCCGACATTTTTGCTCCTGTTCTCGCTCCTCTTGCTCTATCGACAACCACATTTTTTGCAATTTTTCGTCCGTTATCGTTCCTGATCTCAGTAAATTCACCTCGGCCTTCAACTGCTGATACTCGTCTCTTTGGAACGCCAATATTTGACCCAGCTCCGCTATTCTTTCCTGCGTCAATCTCCTCACTATGGACTCTCCCGTTGTTTCGCCGCTCTCCCGCTTCTTACGCTTTGGCGCATCTGCATTTTCTATCAATATCGCGTACTGTATGGCACACGATTTTTGCGAAAACCAATCGGGCGGTCTCAGTGCCTCTTTCTCCGCGAATGGCTTCAACGATCTCGATACACCCATCCAATTCTGATCTCCTGATTTTAGCACACTCGTAGCTAGACACAATTGCTCTCTCGTACTCCATGTGTCGTACGACACTCGTTTTAATTTGTTTCCTAGAAAATATGACAAGAAAACAGAGTCAAGGAATTGTCACTGACTTGTAATTGTCCAACTGAATTAAAACGGTTTTAGACAAATTGAATGTGTTCAAGATTCGTTTCTTTATTAATGTCGGTTTGGCGCTCGAATAATGACGATTTTGCACGAAAAGAAAATAATGAAGTAATAAGTTGTGTTTGTGTTATTCATCTTTTTATTTTATTGTTTATTAGAAAAATTGTGAAAGTAATTGTTGGATTAATATGTTGGGTAAAAATAAAGTGAGACGATTTTGTGGAATCATCGGAAAAATGGATATTCCAATGGCATTTGAACGAAATGTTCATCGGTGAACAGTAACTATCCGAACGTATTTGGAATGACGCGTCCTAACCTCAAAAGCCCGGTTTAATGTTTGTATTTGGGAATAAAAAATCCCTCCATTTCTCAATATTTGTAACGATCAACTTACGGTCTTGTACAGATGCCATTCTGTATTGGATTGGTTATTCATTCGCTTCGAAAATCTATTTGTTTGTACACAAAAAAATTGGATGTTTATTCTCCCGAACCAAGCCGCTCGATGCGCTTGGGGAGACTCGCAGATTCGCATATTCGCAAATTCGCAGCTTGGGGATAATGATAGAACGCGTTTTTATCGACGGAAAATATACATTATTTTTATATATTAGTTCAGACCATGTACTGAGTTCAGAACAGAGGGCCGATTCGTACAGCTTGATGCCGAAATCTGTAGAAACTAATAATGATAACTCAAGAATTCTACGGTTGCATATTTGCAATGTGAATTTCTGTTTATCTAGAAACTCTTGGTTGTAAGTCATCGCTCTAAAAATTTATAATTTTTTCGGGGACAATTTTGAATGCACGAAAAATCTATTCAAACATTCTCTCGTGCACTACTGCACTTGTTCACATTTTTTGATAGAAATATATCGACCAATGAGGATTTTCAACCGCTTATGCGAGAACATCCGTCTGGTTGGTCCAATAGCAAGGACAAATGACGGATGTATTGGATTGGCGATCTGATTAATATGGCGGGAGAAAAATGTGGCGCGCATCGGTAAGGTACGGCGGTAGTTGGAATCACACGACTCCAATATGGCGAATGTGAGGGACAGTGATACGTCGTTGTGGCTTCATAACAAGTTAGGAACATCGAACGACAGTTGGACAGGGAGTTCAATTTGTTCCCAACTTAATGCAGAAGTATTACGGAACATCAAGGATTGTTTTCCTGATCTTCAAACCCAAGTCAAGCTCAAATTATTACTATCATTCTTCCACATACCTAGGCGCAATGTCGAGGAGGTAAGAAGCGTTTTCCCCCTTTTTTTCATTCGCTTAAAAAATTATTCCTTCACCGAAGGTCTTGGCGATCTAATTATCATAGTTTTTTCTATACTCGACAAAACCTTCTTCATAATAAATATCGTATGTTTACTCTTCAATTAACCTCAGAATGATACTGATTTACCCCTGTTCCCCCGAATAACGCCACCTACCCGTGTACACCTGCCCGAATCGATGTTTTCTAAACGAATTTTTCGTAAAATATGGTCAGACCTGTTGTTTATTTCAACGACATTAATTCTTTGAATTCCACTTTTGTCCGCTTGCAATTCAAGGCCAAATTCTCTTTATTTTAATCTTAACTTCGTAGTAACAATAAAATAAAAAAATGTATAACCTCATTTGAGTTTGCGACCGTATCGTCGATGGGTTTATGTTTTCGGAATGGCACCAATCGCCTTATGAATTTCGTAAATGTACGTGTATATATATATTTTTGTCTAAATTCACAATTTAAATAATAATCACCATCCGAAACGGAAAATTCTTGAGAATTATATTTTTTCAATTGATTTTTTTTTTTTTGAGAAATTAATATTTATTTCTACTATTTTCAAGTGATGCCAGGATTTAATTCATTATCATGATTTTTTTTTTTTTTTTTTTTTTTTCAAAATTTTGTCTCATGAATAGTTTTCGAAAATAACGTTACCACGAATTTACATTTTTTAACAATTTTAAGTGGCGTGCGGAGTTGGAGGAAATTATCGAGGTTGCGTCGCTGGACAGCGAATTGTGGGTCTCCATGTTATCCGAAGCGATGAAAACATTTCCATCGACGGGTTCCCTGAACACCGATATTACTGATTTGGACGAGCATCGACCGATATTTGGAGACCTGGTAAACGATCTGAGGAAGCTTTTGAAAAAGCAAAATGATCCAGCCATGCTTCCTCTGGAATGTCATTACCTCAATAAAACGGCACTCACCTCCGTTGTTGGACAACAGCCTGCGCCAACAAAACATTTCACCCTCAAAAGGAAACCAAAAAGTGCCGCTCTCAGAGCTGAATTGCTGCAGAAAAGCATCGATGCTGCGAGCAATTTAAAAAAAAATACAACTCCCACTGTTCCAGTCAGAAGTAGAGGAATGCCCAGAAAAATGACTGACACGAGTAAGTCAGAATTTCTCATTTATTTCGGAATTTAATCTCGAGAAACTTACGCGTTTAACGATATTGGCGAACGAGGCGAATTTCTAGCTCGTATTTATTGAAATATCGGTTTCAGCACCTTTGAAAGGAATTCCAAGCAGAGTGCCAACGAGTGGATTCCGATCGCCGGCACTCACGCCTTCCTCCTTGGCAACGAGAACTTCTATAAGTAGTAGAATAAGGAAAGACGGTGGAATAAAGCTTTTGGACATAAACGAACAGCCTCTGGGTTATGCGCAAGCCAAAAAGCGAAAACGCATGATGGAATTGGAGGAGCAGCAGAAGAAGGTTGCGGAAGCTCAAGCTGCAGCAGCCGCGGCTGCGACTGCCACACCAGCTGCGGCGGAAGTTCCTACAACACCGGAATATGCCCAGGGGCTTGCACCGATAAATCCTCCAGTCACGACCGCGACGACCGGCACAACTGCAGCGACTTATGCACCCGCGAGTACAACCACACCCGTTCCTCCTGTCGTTACACCTCAAACGCGTATGTTCTTTATACAAATCCGTACATCATTTAACAATTCGATTATTTTTTTATGAATCATTCAATGATTTCGAAGCATTCGAGATACTCGCGTTATATCTGAAAGTTTCCATTTTATCCAACGGTATCTATTGCAGTCTTTTTCTTATGCGAAAAGATTTTTTTCATCCATAAAGTCTGTTTTCTTAGTAACGTTTTTACTCAGCTACGTTTGAAATAGTGTTTTATCAGTCCACGAGGTGTGATCAGAGTTTCCAGGAATAGTTCAAGCTTTTTTGTGGATAAACTCCAACGAAAATCGAATCTATGAATTCGAAAGGGAGCCATTCGTTTACGATACCGTGAAATAATTTTCGAAATATCATTTCGCAGCTACAACGCCGACTACGCCGACAACGCCGAGTACTACATTACCATTGGCAACGCCTGCTGCGACAACTCCTGTGGAAAGTACTCCAGTTGGTGTTCAAACTGTACGACCAGCTCAAACGGTTACACAAATTCGTATACAACCGACAGCTCAGCCACCTAATGCAGCTGCAAATACTCGAAAAGGACTCTCTCTTACGGTTCGTTCTCATTCCCATAACTTCGCTCAATGTCAACATTTCTAAATTTACCATTTATTATTCACAAATTAAGTTGGAAGAAAAAACAGTATTTTCTCAATTCTTGTACTTCATATTTCGTTAATTTATGAAAACTTTTATTTTTTACAGCGAGAACAAATGCTGGAAGCGCAAGAGATGTTCCGGACTGCAAACAAGGTCACGAGACCGGAAAAAGCTCTCATTCTCGGGTTTATGGCTGGCTCGCGAGGTAAATTATTTATCATTACTCCTCATTAACAAGATCGCGTTTAAAAGTTGAATTGAACAATTTTATTTCGCCAAGATAAACATCGTAATAAAAATCTTCTGGACGAACTGAATTCGCTCAACATTAAGTAATGTTAATCGTAATTCGATAAAATCGCCAATTTAATTCATTTATTAATTTCACAGATAATCCTTGTCCAAAACTGGGCAACATCGTAACTGTGATGTTATCCGAGAATATCGAGGACGTAGTTCAACCAGACGGCACTACGGTTTCGATGTTGGTGGAGACGCATTTCCAGATGAATTATACGAACGGTGAATGGAAAAGAATAAAAAAGAATCGAAGAATAGTGACGGAAGAAGCGGCTGCCACGACGACGTCGAGTACCAGCGCTTCGACCACGACATCGACGAGTAGCACTCCAGCTGCGAATGCAACTGCTACGGCTTCCAATTAAGTGAGATGAATTTTCATGTCGTCAGATATACCCTTCCCTATCTTCTACGCGTTTGGCTCGTGCACGTTATAAAAGACAGAGGGCAATCTTGCCTTTTTTAAAATCTCGTTCAAAGAACGAAGTTTGACATGACAGAGCGTTTTTTCTTTACGACTGGATTGACCCGCTGAAAACGTCACCAAGTATCCGCGAAATATGATAAATACGCGGATGCTAAAAAAAAACGTGCAAAAGTGTAGATAAAAGCAAGAACAAGAAAACGATAATAATGCTATTTTGAGGGTTGAAAATTTGATTGAGTTTGGAGTTGTTCAATGTTCTACAAGACTGCAGGGAAATTTCTTTCGTTTCGGTTGAACAAAATCGTGCAACAGATCTCTAAGGCTATTATTGCAAAGATATGAACAGATATACAGAATATAGCAAATACGAAAAGATATGAAGATAAGACTCTTATAACATTGTTATTTGAATAAAGTATAATTATATTGATTACAAAATCTCTCATTTTTTAATACCCAACATTATTCGGATCTTCGTTAAAATTTAAACAGCGTTTATGAAGAAAAAGAACATCCGCTTTGGTTTTTCAATAATTAATTTTTATTTTTTTCATGCGACCAGCTTCATCATATAATTTCTCTGATGGATTTTTGATGTCTTGCCATTTCCTGTTGGCGATGAAAAAATTTGGTGATTTTGAGGTTCTTTTTTATTTATTATTTGGGATCCTCGGACGTTTCTTTACCCAAACGAAAATCATCTTGTATATTCAGAGTTAATTAATCGATGCGAGTAAAAAGAGTAGAGACGAGGACACGATGGTGAATACAGGGGAATATGATCCGGCTCTAGAACTCCAGAAGCTACGTTTCAGACCTAAAAATAGAAAGCCACAACGTGAGTCGTTGTATTGTTCACGCCTGAAACTTCATTCGTTGTGCGTGCCTCAATTTCTTGGCCAGCACGGAAATAGTCTTATATACTTTTGTCATTAGGATCCCGTGTTCCACACTGTCTGTAGCCCAATTTCGTCTTTCGTTTACTGTTGACGTATCCGGGAATACTTAAACTCGGAGCCTCAAGACGACCCGTCGACATCAACTTACTGAAATCTTGTTCCAATCTATTGGCAATCGGACCTGTAAAAATATTATTTTTAAATAATATTTAGAATACACGGATTTTTATTTAAATGCCACAAGAACAAGTTTCCATCGATCTGTTAGTTTTTGTCTTCCACCGAGTATTGATCGAGTTCGTAATGAAAATATTTCGTGATTTTTGAAGCGTTTGGTTCGTCTACATTTGGTTTTTTGTCAAATTACGACAAACTTTGCGTTGAAATTTTATAAGAGAATGTTTCACCTCTGAAATGCAGTAAAAATTGAATACACCCGCCATCGTGAAGAGTTTTGGTTTTTCGACTATCGATCGACAGCATCCATTCGGGAATGCCCATAACCGACTGTACATCTTCCAGAAATTGTGCTCTGGAAGTCAAAGTTTACGAATCAATTGGGAAACACGATTATGCAAAAGGATTGCAACTTTCTTTTAACGTGTGATGTGTTTTCACTAACGTTACGAATCTTGGTGGGCGTCGAATATTGGCGTATTTCACGATATCATAATCAGGCTCGATGTTCGCACAGGCAAATCTCTCTCGGCCAAGGTTCTGGTCCATTATAACGATAGATTTGCCAAGAGCCGAGACTTTGCCTTCGAGTGGAAAATTCGAGTCTACGAAAACTTTTCGCTGCAGGCCGATATCTATTGGTCCTAACCGCGCGGAAAGATCGCCCACGTAGCATCGTAGTGGCAAATCTGGACCACATTCTTGCCTGTAAAGATCTTCCTAAAAAATAACAGAATAATCACAAAATGAAAATTGATTCCAATGAGAAATGGTCAAATTGACTCGATCACATTTTTGTCATTCTTTGCAGAGGAAATTAGTAGAAAAAAAATTCAGGAAAGTTAAAAAAGAGTTAATTATTCTTTTTTCTTAAAAAAATCTCAAACTTGACGAAATTTGAAAGCGAATTTGAATTCGCAGCTGAGTTCCAGCTCAAGGTCCCGCGATAACAACGGAATGTTTGAACAGAAAAAAAGAGGAGAAACAAATGAAACATTTGGCTCACGTTTAAGGGATCTGCGAGCTGGGTGTAATAAGGATTCCAGAGATATCCACCGGCAACGCATCGAGTATCTTTCACCTTAACAGTCGCGTCAACACCAACGGGATTGACATATATAGCCCAGTTGTGATTTCTCGTCTGAAAGAGAGTCGTCAATACACAGATATTTAGCTCTCAAATGGCGTTCAACAAATTCTTGAATCGATGCCAAAGAGTTAGCTGTGGATATATAAGAATACATACAATATTGCGATCGTGATTTCCCGGATGACGTAGTTTCACTTCTATCACAGTTTCGCTCTGACTGTTGTCCTTGTATATTAGTTGAGTCTGAAATAGAAACGTCAGGTATGCATGACCGATTTTCGTCGAGTCCTAATACCTCGCATAATATTTTGTGTTTTTTCTTTGATTTACTGTCGCGTTACCATTTTTATATATCCGTATGCGTAACCATTTGGATGATGGAACGAAGCGATAGCTCGGAGTTCCCGGGCCTCGGACGGAGCATAGCCTCGCTCAATTGTTGAACAGGCCCATCTGAATAATCATTATTTTCCTGAGACTCAATTAAATCAAATTTCTCGGGCTCGATTGTTTTTACTTATTTCTTTAAAACTCGGAATCAAAGAGTTTTTACTTTTTGATTCTCCGGGAAATATGGCAAAACATTGCGATGGGAATTCCATTTGAAATTTTAATTAAGGAGGTTGGATCACGAAATCGAAATAATCAGAATTTAATCAAATTTGGTGATAACATTCTTTGGCAGCAAGTATAGAAACACAATTTTTTTACCACATGGTTATCGAGTCATTGAGAGTTAAATCAAACTTCTTAAGCACGAGACGTATACCTGTGTAAACTATGCTTATACGCCTGAACTCGAGGACTACGTGGTGGAAAAATCTAAAAAAAAATGTATATATTGCTAAAGAACACACTTACCAAATTTTCTGAAATTCTTATCTTTTTGAATTTTTTTATGTTTTTAACATGGTTTAGCATGGCAACATTGTATCGTCGTGATTCAACCCTCTTAGATAATTATGAAATGTCAATTTCGAGATTATGGAAAATAATTCTTCAATAAATTCGTTCAAATACCTCACGTTTCTGTGTTTCTTATGGATAACGATACTGCGGCCTAAAATGTTTCTTGGTCCGAAGAGAGGCAACGTGGTATCATTCTGAGTATTCGCGTATCGTTTCCGATTGTCCAACGTGCCAAATTTTCCGCTCAAATCTCCCATCGCGTATTGGTCGGACGTCCCTTCAGCAGGCTGAGGCGATTTGTCGATGCTCACGTTCTGGGGATTGTAACGATCGTAAAGCGTGGTCGCTTCGCAGGGGAATTCCAGGTCCATTTCTATCGGTGTCTGAAAAATGTGCAAGTGAGTCAAACGAAAAGACTTTCTGGCAGCTGGATGTTCAATCATTGCTATCGTATGGATACGGATATTTACCATGTGCACGTGGTAGGCACTGGTTATTCCGTCCAATCCGTCCAGCATCGTTTCCACATCGGTAACGTCGTATTCAGTTTGTTGAATGAATTCGAATTTTCCTCTAAGCACTGGATCGTCGTGGCTGTTGCTGAACCAATCTTTTGCTACTGCTTTCCTTCTGTATATTCGACTCACTCTAAAAACAATGGAATTTAGTCCAACAGTAGTTTGTGAATTATTGTAGCTTTATGCAAAAAAAAAGCATATATATTTTGAATACACAACAAATATTTCATTATTTTCACGATCCAATCGATAGCAAACGGAAATTTCAATTCAGTCAGACTTGCAAAAGTGAAAGCGATAAACTTACATGGAACATGCGAGTCTTTCTCCTCTGGCGACGGGTCCATGATCGTCGTACAGGACTAAACTTTTCCCCAGGATACTGTGTGGACCAGAGAGCGGTAGCGATCTATCGGTAAACAATCGTCGAGTGATACGGGAACCATCGCGCTTTCGTCCAGCGATCGACAAAGTTCCGTGTCTCGTTAAATCTCCCACACGACAGAGAGTCACTTGACTCGCTGCACAACGTTCAGGATGTGCTGGATCCCATTCGACCTTGAAGGAGGGAGAGACAAAGAAAATCATTGATAGAGATCCAAGGATGGAGCGTTGAAGCAAATTTTGTGATCGTCAAAATTCGAAAATCCGTTTCGGACCTTGTAGGGATTGTAGGTATTGCCAGTACTGAGGCATCTCGCGGTCCAGTTGTAAAAATCTATCCCAGGAGGATGCTCGTGAATCATCCATCTAAGCGAGAAGAGAGATCGCCATTTTACGTCACGAAAAGACTAAAACATCGCCTTTTTTCGCCTCTCCATAAATAATAAAAATCAAATTTGCCTCATTTTGGCAACTTTGAGAATCTCGAAAATTCACCTGTGCTCTGCAGAATTGTTTAAAGCGCTGCCATCCGCGTGTATAAGATTCTCAATTATAATTGTCGTGTCTGCTTCTGGCTCGTTTTGCGGCTGCCGGAAAAGGATTCTTCCCACTATAGGATATCGGTATATCACTTGGGCTGTTATCATTGGCATCTGACCGGCATTCTGCGGTAATTGGTACAACAACGTCCCACACACCCAAGGAATTATTCCCTTGTTGTCCGTCTCATTAAATCTAAAAGTCAATCAAGATTTCATCAAATAAAATTTCATTCATTATTTCAACTCTTTGTGGTTTTCGCTCAAAAAACTTTTCATGACGTTTAGAATTTCATTTCGTTTCAATTCATTTCGTATGATGGATTAGAATTCTCGCTACCGTTCATCTTTTTGTTATAATGAAAAAAAAAAACGTGTTTTTATCATTAAACTTTGTTTTTAGTCTCATGAATACTTCAAAATTGAATTAAAAGTTTTTCGACGTACTTGTGAAGAACGAGAGATCGATGAACAATGCTGTTTATGCCTGACAATGGTAAATACAAGTCCCAATATATTCCTGCCAGTTGTGCACTTCCAGGAAGAATATCGATGTGGTACGATCGTGATTTTCGGTCTTGGAGCTTTCCCGAAATATCTCCAATGGCGTATTGATCTTGGGTGCCTAATCCTTTATGAAAGAAATGAAAAAACAATGAAATCAACGATAGATGGAAAATGAAATGAATCAATCTACAGAATTTCGATCACTGTAATCGTTTTGAACATTTTTAAGCACTTTGGTCTTACCAGCCGGCGGAATTGTTTTGAGATCGATGTTGGAAGGATTGTAGATTTCTCCAGTCGTCAGGCAGGAATCTTCGTTGCTTTTCTGATGAACATAATGAAGTGGATCACGTGGCAATTCGTGAATTCTATAAGCTGCGATTTTCGTTGCGTATCGAAGTCGAGTTTCAAGATCATTGATGGTGTTCAATGTGACGTTTACCCACGTTGGATCGTATTGAGTTTCTTGTGACAAAGTCACTTCGCCCTTGAGGCCACGAGAACTTATCAGAGTTCTGTAATTTTTACCAGGAAACAATTTATTTATTAGATAAAAAGAAAATGTTGAGAAAACTGAAGAAACTTGAAAAAAATAAAATCTTCTTGTACTTTGCCAGCGATGCTTTTCTTGGCTTAATTTTTGCACAAGCGAGAAACGAGTCGGTGTGTGTGGGATGAAATATGACAAGATAGAGTGAACGATGAGAGCCAAGAAGGTCAGCTGGTAAAAGCAAAATTAGAGAATCCCTGTACGATGTTTTCGAGCTTTTATTCGTATCCACAGCTACTTTGACTTTTCCGAGTCGAGAGTCAATGTCACCGATCGAATTTCCTGATCCTGCGTTGTCAGGATCGAAAACGGTCTGCAAAATGTTGCAATCATTTTTGTCTAAAAAAAGCAAGGACGAAGTTCAGTTTGTATTAATGAAATGAACATTCATCATGAATCGTTCCGTTCCGATTCCTTTCTAATAATGATTTTTTTTTCATATTTACTCCACAGAAATGAAAAAATCTAAGCACAGTAAAAAATTAAAGTCTCTTTCTTCCTTCTCACCTTTTCCCGAGTCAAAAATGTCCGTGACGTATATTTTCCAATTGTGTTCAGTGAAATCCACACTCTGTAGAACTTTTTGTTTCGAGACGTGATAAAGATCCACGTACATAACTGTGTCGGACGTGGTGTCACCTGGATGACCTCCCAACCATCGGAACCAAACACTTCCGGCTACAGGGCCATGGAATCGAGCTTCAGCATTTTTCTCTGCATTTTTTTCAAGCACCTGGAGCACATCAAATTTACTTTAATTTTACCATCTTCGGATTCCAGATTGACGATATTTCAGAGTCAATTTAATTTCATTCATTACCGTGATGGAAGCGCAAATCCTTCGGGAAGAATAAGTATCGACGAGTAACAGGCCTTTCCCCCACAAGCCTTTATCTCCGGTGAGGGTAAGGTCAGGAACTTCAACAACGCTTGTTTCATTGCCGGGCATCACGATTGGACCAACGAGTTCCGTCAAGTCGATTATTCTTAATTGTTAAAATAAAATATTACATTCAAGTGAAGACTGCGAATAGAAATTAATGAAAAAAAAACATAAAACGATCGATTGTTACGAATGAAACGAGTGTAATAAATTTTTACTCCAGTTTTTTAGATTCGAAACGGAGAATCGATTTTGATAAAGAAATGAACGAAAAATTATGATAAATAATTTAAAGTTTGCCAGTTTTTACGTTTCTCCGAGATGACGATCGTCGCATCGATTCTCGACGTTGGTATAATCCACCGGGAACCTGGTCACTGTCCACAGCCATTGTTGATCCGGATATTGCAAAGTTGTTTCTAAGCCAAAGCGTATTTTCACCGAATTCTCGTCTCGTTGCTCGAAACGAACTTCACCGTGGAGTCCACCGGAAGATATGTACGCCGCTAGCCTCAAGGCACTTCCCGATGAAACTGAACGACATTTATTAATATCAGTCGACGAGTAATACGTAGCGAAATTAACGCACAAATAGTTCCACATAAAAATAATAATCACAATCCAAAAATCCATGAAATCAAAATTCAAAAATTATAGTGGCGAGCGGGGGGAAAATGGTTTGAAAAAAATTTCTAGTCGTCGATAAACTTGTCATAAAATCCACGTTCATTGTTGAAATGTAATCTTAATTATCCTTCAATCTGGACCATACGAACGTCGACATATCGAGAGAAAAAATCGACGGAATTCCTTCACGTGAACTCACCGGAAAGAAGAAGAAAAAAAATCCACTGCATTCTCGTCGCATGAGTTCGATCTCTTAAATAAATTCTATTGGATAGAAAAAAAATATCGTGGAGACACTGATAATAATATTACAGATAAATCCACCGTGTAGTGTAGCGGTGACTCAAAAACACTGTTCGAGAGCACTCTCTCCAACGGTGATTCAAGGCAGCTAAGGAAGTTTATACTTTCTTATTCCTCAGTCCCACCTCGAGAAATGAGTCCGCTCGTGGTGGGAGGGACTTGACGGGACTGTCAATTTTATGGAGTGGGGAAGGCTGTGGTGGGCCAGACTCGTTTAAGAATTCAACGCAAGCCTCATAAAAGTTTTTGAACAACGTAGAACGAAGACTTAGTGAAAAAATGGAATTTCTCTATAACAAAAAAATGATGGAAAATTCGACATGCTTCATTTGTCACAGGCTTGCTATAAATAATTTTTTTTCGACTCTTTCTAATCGTTTGCCAAAATATTTGAAATCAGCATTGGGAATATGCAGTAATTTGGAAAATGCTCTGAAAATAAATCCTGAAAAAACAATTGACAGTAATTTGTGACGATCGTCGTCGTCCACGTTGCATTGTGTCGCGAAGTTGTAAATCGTAACCTTCATTAAACTGAAAAAAAAATTAACCGTCAATTTTCGTAATAGAATTGTCAAATAATATGGTTTGGATGATTGTGCAAGTTAAAAGCGTCGTGGAGTATATTAGAGATTATCTGTGCCTCGATTATGTGCCAAAATTCACGAAGAGTACGATGCAGTACATCGGTGGTTTCATGGGAAAAGCTGTGTAAAAAAACTGATACGACACATCCAGTTTTTTCCTTTACTCAAAATCAAAAGTCTTAATTTTTATGGGCATAAAATTCTTTCCTCTCCGAATCAGTTTAGTGGGTTCCTAAATGCATAGAATTGCAAATTTCTATTCAATAACTTAATCGCTTAACGATTGAATGTATCGTTAACGATACAGCATCGAAAAAAATAGCCAGAGCCGTTTTGTTTTCTTCAGAATGTCATAGACAATATTTTCTTTAAATTGCTTCAAATTTTCTTGATCATTGCAGGCGTTGCCAGCGCGAAATCGTAACGAAACGTTTGGGTAGACGAAAAAAGCGGAGATTGAACGAGTGCAAACAAAATTCGAAAATGAAATCCTCCACATGCGCCTGTCGGAAATGCACGTAAGTCGTAAATTAAAAAAAAAAATTTATGAACTCAGTAAGAAACAATTTTGTGAAATCTACGATTTATCAATCTACAGCAGGCCTTTTCCCTGCGTCCAGAAAGAACGTGTGATCGAGCCGGATTTCTTGGCAAATTTAGCCTACAATCAAAGAGTCTCCGGAAACAATGAGACGTGAGTGAAAAAAAAGCAACTTTTTCAGTGATTGCAGTTTCAATGAAATTTTTTTTATTTTTAGATCTATGGATGGCTACAACGAGCCAGTTGGGTGAGTTTGGGAGCTGTGCAATAACTTGTTTTGATTATTTTTCATGGTTAAGTAAATCTAAGTACCACAAGATTCATTGATAGCATTTTTTTCTTTATAATTGAATCATCGATTTTCTACACAGTCGTCCCATAAAGAAGGAGAGTATCGGACGAATAAAGAATGGCAAATTGTGTCGACGAGAAGACCATAGAGATCTTTATCTCATTGTATACCTGTTTTATCTTCTGTCAACTTGGATAGTGTTTATTTCGTATAAATATATATTTCATATGGTAATTTTCGACTGGGAGCCTGAGAAAAAAGGCACATGTTTATTTCTGAGGCGTGGAACAATAAACAGCAATACTTGATAAAGAAAAACCCATAAAGGGCAAGTGAACAATTATTTGTTATTGTTGTTATGCACTGTTTTATATTCGAAGGGAAATAACGTTGAGCCCGGGTGAAACGTGGTGGAAAAAAGTGGTGAACCAACGTTCGAACATGCCACCTTTGTATCGTGGTCCACTAACGAAACCTACGAAATCCGAGTACTCTTCCGCGACTTCCGGTTTTCGTTCAGCCACGCCTGACATCTTCACTGACGCCATTGAACCGTCACGAAGTGTTACGCCACTGTCCGTTAGTACAGACAAGTGCGTGCAATCATTACGACATTTTTTTTACTATAAAATTTCATAACTTTTAGTATCGAGGGAAAAAAAATGTTTTCGGATTTTTTAGCTCTCCCGCCGATGGCATGAACTTGCTTCCAACTCTGACGGAAGGCTCTAAATCCGATTCAAAGATATCGTCGCCCCTTAAGGACACGTGAGAAAAACTCCAATCTTGACAAACTTTTGTCGGTCATTACGAGTACATGAAAAATTTGTTTTTCTCGTTATTCACAACAGAAAATCAAAAATTCCAACCAGGATGACAACGAGAAGTGCATCGAACAAAATTGTAGCACCGAGAGCTTTGCAAAAGGAAGGCCCAGCCTCGACACTGCTGTCGAAACGTAAAAAGGCCGGAAAGACGAAAAAAATGTCGAGAACAACGAGCCATGGAAGCGATTGTTTCAGCACTTGTGCAAAATGTTCTCGTATTTTGTCAAAAGCCGATTAACAACGATGAAACTAATTTTATAATGAAAATTATATTTTTATATATAAATATACGAAAGTGTGTCGTCGACTGATAATTTTGGGACACCGATCCCTTGCTGGTACGTTCTATATCGCGAACCAATAACAGAGTTTCGACTCGGCTCGGATGAACGCCGGAAAAAAATGTATTTTTAGAAAACCATGTGCATGTCCCAAGATTTCTGTATTACGAAACGAGATCTGGGGTGCACAACCATTCCGGAACTTTAAACACGATCTTATAAAATTCTACACCAAACCGTATGTGTAATCGCTAAATATAACAATTGTCTAACGCCTTTTTTAAATTCTCTCTAATTTTTCTACTTTTTTCATTCTAAGAAACTGCAATAATCAAATAAAATTATTTTCTTTATTTTCCATCAAATTATTCAATAAATGAGTTGCGAAAGTTTTAGTCCATCCATACTGAAAAAATGGAGATACGAAAGAAAATTAAATTTCCCATTTTTCGAGTTGATTACTCAGTGAGTTTCGAAAGTTTTTGAAAAAAAATTCTGTTCATTGGATAAGCATAAAATTCCACTGAGACCACAGCGACCAGGTAGTTGAGTTGAAGTTTAAAAAAAAATAGGAATTATATTTATGCATGGGTATCCTTGGCAATCCGAGTTTGAAATTGAGCCGGAAATGGGTTACCGGAAGTGAAGGGCTACGAGAAGAGGTTAAAAATTTCTGTGACGAATTCTTTGATGCTGGCCAATAATAATGAAGCAGAGGTTCGTTCGCCTCGGGGGTATTGCAAGTTGGCAAATAGTGCAAGTCGTGTTTCTCGCCTAGTTCGTCTTTCTCTGTCCATCTCTATTCGCTTGCCATTCGATATAGGATAAGGAGCCGAGAGGCAGTGTTTTATCGTTCGGGATGTTGGGAGGGTTTATAAAACCGTGTTGGAGATGTGACGGGGTCGTTGCGACGTCACACGTAACCGGAGTCTCCTTGCACTAGGCGTAACCAACTCGATCCGGTAGCAATCCGATGCACGGACACCCACGAATCATATTTGAGTTTCCAATGAAAAAAGAAAATCCTGAAAGGACGTTAAAAAAATGAAAGAAATTAAAAAACTGAAAAGTCGAAAGATGCTCAAAAAATAGGACAAAACATCGTCATAGGACGTAGAAGGATTTCGTAATACAACAGTGAAATTTTTTTTATGTAAAACTAAGACAATAATTACGAAAAAGAATTGCTGAGGAAGAAATAATCGAGTTAGATTTGGATCAACGAAATATTGACTCGAAATGATCGAAAGAAACTTGTGACAGACCCACGCCTTTGCAGGGAACGATACTTGAGCTAAAGTCAAAAGCACTGCAGGTTCCATTGGGCAGTAAGGATGGATTTGAAAAGAAAAAAAAACAAAAACAAAAACGAAACTGCATGTATGAAAAAGAATCGATAAGTCAAAAATGGTCATAGAAAAATTAAATTGAATGCTGACATCTTCGAAATAGAGAGAGAGAGGGAGAGAGCGAGAGAGCGAGAGAGAAAGAGAGAGGAAGACAGAGAGGGCAGAAAGAAGAAAACGCGAGAGTCCCCGGCAAACCGTTTTAGTCGAATTCGAGCGGGTAGTAAGGGCGCTATTTTGAGGTGGCTCGCACTAAATATGGTCAGAGATGGCCGCGTCAGTGCTTTGCACGATGGAACCAAGCAGCCCCTGCTTTTTAACTATGGTGGGGGTAAATAATACGCGGTGGGGGAAGAAGCACCGAAAGTTACTTAGACAAGTTCACCTCTATGACTTGGACAGTTGGTTCCCCGTAACCATCTCGTACCATCCACTTACAAACCAATCGTAAACATGGTAAGTATTGTTTTTTTCTTCAAAAATCAAAAAGAAGAAAAAGCAGAAAGGAAAGAACAGTCACGAAGGATTTTAGGATGTGCGCGAAAAAACATATTCGACTAAATTTCTAAACGAAAAACAGTTCACATTTTTCCAATATTTCCTTCGAGTAATTTATCTATTTTATCGCGTGACCATGTGTTCGTCATTGAAAGAAAATTCCATTTCCGTAATGTGATTCGGCGAGAAAAAACACAATGGCAAGTGGTGAAAATTATTGAGGGAAAATGCGTGTGTTCGCATCGAAGTTAATAAACAAGTGCCTCCTGTGACGTCCGAGTGGAAGTAAATGAAAAGTGCCTCGGTACGCCGCGTCAGATGCAAGGATTTTCTCGCGAGATTTGAACGAAAAAAGCATTCGTGGGGTGCATGTGCTATTTTCGGTCCAAACTCATGGTTTCGTAGACCATCGAATCTCAATATAATAAAACTCCACAATTGCAAGAAGAAATATCGTGAAAAATGAAGACTCAGCTACTCAATAAATATCCAAAGATGCACGTTTTTTTTCGACTATTTTTCACGAAATAAATGTGATAATTCTGCGCTCAGCATTTCTGTTCAATTTACTCCATTGGATGCTCAATATTGGTCCTCTCCAATGAAAATCTATTCAAAAAGCGTGTCAATCATTTTCCACTCAAATATTGTCAGAGTCGAATTTAAAAAAAAAAACATATTCAAGTCCGAATTATATGGAAATGAAACAAAATAATTTGTAATCCAAAAAATGAGAAAAAAACGTAGAGAATATAAAAAAAAAAAAAGATTAATTGATCGCTTCCAATTCACGGTTTATCTTTATCGATTCGAAATAGCTGTCTGTAAAAGAGCAACCAATATGAAACTTCTGGAAAGCATAAACAACAAGGCTCAGTAATCGAAAAAGCAATAACGTTAGCAAATTTAAAAAAAAAAGCAAAAAGCACAGCTTCGGATGAAATCTCACAAAAAAAACTACAATTTTTCGTGTAAAATGCGTTTATCGTCAGGATAATATGTTTTTTTTTTTTCAAAAATGCTCGACAATTAATAAAAGTAAGAGAATTAATGGAGTTGGCACGATGGGGGCGCCGAACGAGGAAGGCGTTAGTCGGGAGAGGATATAATTTTCGATCGCGTTAACTGATAGGCGTATTATGAAGGAATACAAAAATATCCACTAGCCAAAAAGAAGGAGAGCGAGGGAGGAGGCGAATTACGTAATGTCGGTAACTCGAGAGCGGTGTCGAGACGGATGGGTGCGAAGGGGATCGGCGGTCTATATACGTCCCGTGCTGGGGCAAAATAGGTTTATACATCGGCACTCGGGCAAGCGGCGAGAACGCGGGCCTGTTTTTCTATAATTAGAATCATCTACGGAAAATACTCCTCACCAATTTCCGCGAGGGTCTTTCTCACTCGCTATAAGCTCGACGATGATCGGCTTATTCCCGTTTTCATCGGTGAACGCCTCGGTTCCCTTTCCGCGGCTTCTAGGAAATTTATCTCGGGATTCGTCCAACATTGGCTGACGAATTTTCCGAGCCGACACCTCGACTCAATTCAATTATTTCTTCAATTCTTCCACGAGCCTCATCAAGATGGTCAGTTCTCGATCTCTCGGTCGCTCATTTCCATCTCAGTTGCCGAGCCAACCACCGAAAATCAAACTGCATTCTTTCCTTTTTATTTTTCTTCTTCTCCTTCCAACGGAATCAAAACTCGGTGAATAATCAGCGTCATTTTCATTCTGTTTATTTTCTTTCCAGGCGGATAAGGAGAAGAAGAAGAAGCCCAAGAAGAAGGAAGAGGCAGCAGCCCCACCTCCTGAACCTGAAAAGGAACCAACGCCGGCTCCTGAACCAGCCAAGTCAAAGACCCAGACTCCTGAATCTCGCTCCGAAAGAGCGAGCAGTCGCGGTAGCCGAAAGGCTAAACGCTCTGGCTCCAGTGTTTTCTCTATGTTCTCACAGAAACAGGTCGCCGAGTTCAAAGAGGTGACACCGTTTTTTCCTTTTTTTTACCTGCAATTATTACAGGCATCATTATTGATCGTGAAAATTCTTGTCGATCGTACTATTGATCAACTCAGAATTGATTTATTTCATTACGAACGATAATTATGTTAAATCACGATAAAATAATCAACAATTTTTATGATGAAAAAATTACATGAATAATATCGACAGAAGGATTAATTAGCAAACTCTGTTGGAATTCGTGGAATATAGGCCTTCCAGCTAATGGACCACGACAAGGACGGAGTTATTGGCAAAGAGGATCTTCGTCAGACCTTCGACTCGGTTGGTCGTTTAGCGACGGACAAGGAATTGGACGAGATGATCGGGGAGGTTCCTGGACCAATAAACTTTACGCAGTTGCTCACTTTGTTCGCGGCTCGTATGTCGGGAGGTTCGTACGGGACATATCCAGCTTGTACCC
Source organism: Hyposoter dolosus (assembly GCA_963921915.1). Taxonomy (NCBI): domain Eukaryota; kingdom Metazoa; phylum Arthropoda; class Insecta; order Hymenoptera; family Ichneumonidae; genus Hyposoter; species Hyposoter dolosus. Next base: position 17,173,176 of record OY998130.1, on the reverse strand, counting down.
TACTCGAAACGGTAGGGTGCACGCGGATGTGTAGAAAGCGTTAGAGTCATGGTGCCAATGCTGATACGGGAATAAATATAAAAGAAATATTAAAAAAACAAACAAAAAACATTCCAAAAGAGAACAAAAAATATACTTGCAATTGATGAGCAAGAATAACGGTCGAAAAAGTACTGCATTGGAGGTAAATTCGTGTCGATTTTAAATGTTCAATTCCTCGACGTTGTAACAAGAAACAAAATTATCCAAATTGGTTTAATCCGTAGCCCGGTCGTTGAATGCAAAATTATCGTTTCCGAAATTGTCATGTGCCACATTTTCATGTTCAGTGTTATCCTCTCCATGTGAACCTTGTGAGAAAAAAAAAGAAGAAAATTATATTTTAGAGCACGTGACCCAAAATTATAAAAATCTCGTGGATCCTCGTGTTTTTCGTGTCGATAACGAAATATCGCGTACGTCCGTACCCAGCAAAATTGATAAAAAACAACCATTGTCAAAATTCCATCCGTTCTCGTCATTTAATCGTGAAGAACAATCAAAACGTGTTAATCGAACTTTTATGTGTGTGTGTGCGAACGTGTTTCGCCCCACCCTGGCCCACCTCTAAATGTTTTTCCTATACTTCTGTGTGCACCTTACCGTTTCCAAGATACTCACTATGCCCCGTTGGCATGGTTACAGCAGGATCGGATGAGGACGACGTGATCATCAACGCCTTCAGCACCTTCGACGTCAACGGAAAAATTGACGGCAAAAGGTATGTTACAACGAAGCCATCTACCAAAATCGCCCAAGGTAACCTGGATTCCGGATCCTCGGTGCTTATGATGCGTCAATTATTATTTTTCGTACGATCTAAGACTGAGATCCATTCTGCTGAATTCTATGACTGAAGCACCATTTCCAGAAAATTCCAATCAATCGTGCTATTCCTATTTCTTCCTCACGTTTCGTACACTCTGCAAAAAATAACGAAAATAATTATTTTCTTCATCACTAAATTATTGACACTTTTTAAAAAATTGCAATTCATCAATTTTTTCAAACTAGGTCCAAAAAACATTTTTCATTAACTTTTCATTCCTCTTCGGAATAGAAAAGTTGTCTCAGTGCCTGAGAGCTTTGAAAAATGATAATTATCATTAATAATTATCATATCGCTACATGTTAATCGCGAGAAAAGTTCTGATCGCAGTTGTTTTAAAATCGATTCAACATTCCTGGAACGATGAAATGTCTTTGCTCGCGAGAAGGGCATTATGCTCAAGGGAGAACGCTCACGGTCCACGATAACGATACCCCGGAGGCCGAAAGTGAATGGCAATCAGAGCAGAATATATCTCGATGAATATCTAAGGAATTCTTAATGAAATGAAAATAAAAACGATTATTTTTCAAGACTGAAGCACGCACTCACCACCTACGGTGAGAAGTTCACCGCGAAGGAAGTAACCGAAGCCTTCGACAATATGTACATTGATGACAAGGGAATGATCGACACCCCCAGCCTTATCGCCATGTTGACCGGAAAGGGAGAAGAGGATGACGACTAAACGGCTGGCCCCGCATCGTTGAAATAAAAAAAAAAAAAAAAACACATGCACACAAGTACACAACACACATTTACACACAAAAACACATTGACACGTGCACATTTGAACACTTACACAAACATATGTACACGAACACATAAATAATGTATCATTACAAGCATCGTCTCGTTTTAACGGCAGGCCCGCTTGTGCCACGTGGACTCACAGAACATCGGAAAACACCCCTTCCCAAAATAATTGTACAGCAAAGGACAATAAACGATTAGCGTTCGCGTAAATCGCCCATCGATGAGACTACAAACTAAAACTGTGAGACGAAGAAAAAATAAGATAAATTCAACAAACTGCAACGGGTACATCTCTATTCGTGTAATACATATATATATGGACATGTATATCTATTTAGCGATTTAGCGTGTACTCCATCTCCGATTATTACTTCCTCACTTTTTTTTCGTAATAATATAAGCGGGCCTACCGTCAATGGAGGTTTCGCAGTCCTTACACTATCGTTCATATAATAAAAGTATTTAAAAACTACGTTTTTATCTCTTTCTTTTCCTGCGTTTATTTTTTATCGTGGATTCATTGTTTTGTTGGTTTTTTTTTTCCATTCTTCACTGCCGAATGAATGCGGTTATTATTCTTGGGATCTCGGATGATGTGTTTCCTTTACTGGATTTAAATTTCAACTAAGATTTCGCTTTCCATAGTTTTTATTCGAGATTGATCCTGAAGCTATTCTCAATTCAGTTATTTTCGATCGAAATGCTTACAATTGAATAAGCCTCTGTAAATGTTATTGTCATCGACTGTTGTTCGGGATTCAGCTCAAAAAATTTTGAAATCGTCTTTTTGGAGATGCTCCAAACATCCAGACTTGTTACGAAAATATCAGAAAAGTGTTTTTAATTGTCAATTCTGTTAATTGGAGTTGGAACAAAATACTAAAAAAGCCAATTCGCCTTTTCGGAAATTAAAAAATTTGCAGGTTGTTTTTTCATATTGAATTCCTGAACAAAAGTCAGTTTTCCTTGAGATATATCTTTGACGTGTATGTACATTATTACGTAATAAAAACATAAGTTTATATATCATATATTAACATTTTACGTTAGTTAACGATTTTCTATGATCTTTTTTTTAATACGTCTATGTTTTCTTCTGCCGTTCACCAAAAATAAAGCTGCCCACCCGCACATTCGTGCTGCCGACCTCAATCTAAGAATAGAAAAAATATTCGAATTATTTTCCACCCTCGTAGAGAGATTTTGTTTCGGTAGAGAAATGAAGGAAAAAAAAAAAAACAGATTTTTCATGCCCAGAAATATTTTCGAAAAACCTTTGGCGACTCGTGGCAAATTAATTGAAAATGAGTCAAATTATGTAAAGATATAGATGAAAATTTTCTCAATGACATCTGGAAACTAAATTATTGGAAGATTTCAATGTATTTAATGGGAGAGCATATTTAAAAATTGAAATCAAAATTAGCGATGAATGGCCAATAGAAAATTTAACCCTTACGGCATGTTCGTAGTCGGTCGACATCCCCATGGAAATTTCAACGTTTTTCATGTCCATTCCTAAAGATTTGCAGACATTTTCTCTGCATTCTTTCAGTGTAATGAAATCGGGATTTGGTCCCTTCGCAATGTCATAGCCGTAAGCGCCGATTGTCATTAAGCCCATGAAATTGAGATTTTTACAATTTTCTACTATGTGTTTAACCACCGTGGGAGCTTCTTCACATTCACAGCCTTGTTTCTCTGTAAAAATTACCAATTCATAGGAACAACATATATTGAATAATCGAAAATTACAGACACTTAGTAAAAGGTGAATTACGTGGTAAGAATATGCAAAAAATCAACTGGATAAGAATTAACGTTGCTATAGTCGCGGGGATTTTTTTATCCACTGCTGCAAGTACTTTTTCCTTGGATTTTATGCAGAATATTTTTTCATCGATAAATACATTGTTGACATAAAAACAATGAATTGAACAAACCTTCTTCTTTGCTAGTATTCACTTGAACCATAATGTTGAGTTTAGCATCTTTATCTTTTTTCAACTTATCCCAAGCATTGTCAACAGCAGTAGCTAATTTTTCACTGTCGATGGTTTCGATCAAATACAAGTTGGGTATTTTCAGGATTTTGTTGACTTTGTTACGTTGCAAATGACCGATAAAATGCCATCGAATATCTTTGCATTTTTCCAATATTTCAGCATTGTTAGCTTTGTCGATCAACTCGTTGACGTAATTCTCACCGAAGTTACGCTGACCGGCCTCGTAAGCGGCTATCAATAATTCCGGTGGTTTGGTTTTACTGACAGCAACTAAGCGTGGTTGGAAGTATTGATATTCCTGTCACATCAAATTACTCGTGTCAAGTTTTACAAACTCATTCAGTCATTTCCTTGTTGATGCATTATTAACCTCAACAAAATTAAACTACCTGCGGTCGTTTGACAGCTGCGACGGCGATTCTTTCTCTAACTACGTTCAAATTGGCAGCGATTTCTGCCATTTCCAGTGCTAGAATTCTCACAGTCATCAGACTATGGAATCATTTCTTGCGAGTATAACGTAATAAACGATAACACGGGCCTATGTCACGAGTCTATACTGATAAAAACTTGATTGGTGATTTTCGACTTTGTAACAGCCACGATGTTTACGTCGTTTACGTTACAAATGCTATTTTTCTGTTGTGCGCTCCTCGCGCTGATTCGTCGCAATGATAAGCCATGTATATATTTTTTCAAACGAGCAGGCGCAGATTTCGTGTCTACGGAGGTAAGATCACGATCAAATTTATTGTCCTTCATTCAATTCTCAAGTTTTTTTTATGATTTACATCGCTCGGTGGTTGTTTGGTGGTCACTGCTACCATAATAAAAAAAAAACTCAATTGTTGGTACTCTTTAAAAAAAGAAATAACCAAAAGTTCTAGCGGGAAAACGAGTTGACCTTTATGTTTATTTCGTCCAAAACAATTTCGATAACATAATCGATGCAAAATCATCGTCTGCTATTATAAATTACTCATAGCATTTTCAACAAATTCCATCCTAATAATGAGAGTCTTGACCAGTCAAAAATCGTATTGCCTTTGGTACCTCAATTGGAATTTTTGGTAACTCGTTTCCCAGTCCCTGGATAAAGAGATGATTTTGTTAATAAAAACTCATTGACTACTGGCCCCTACAAGGACGCGATTGAACGTTACGTTTGCAAAGTTCTTTGCCAAGCAACGAATATTTTTTTGTACAAAAGTTATTATCGTTTATTGATAAAAATACTGATGATCATTTGTTACAATAATGCAGTTTGTGTTTGACTCAATAATGTAATACACTTGTGAATACTGTGGCCATCAACCGTGAATAGCCTTGTAGTTTGTCAATTTTTCAAAAACATGGTTGAGGACTTGTCGAGAACTGTTGATGGTGTTGGCTGCGTCTGAATTATTAAACCTTATAATTTCGCCGAATTCTCTTATGTAGTAGTCAATCTCGGTTTCGCTGGTAGATTCCTTGGAAGTGACGTATTTGTTGGTAAGTTGGGACAGTTTGAGAAGATCGGAACTGAAAGCCTCGTCGAGATCGAAGAGCTCGAGTGCCGGAGGCGCAAGTTCTTGGAAGCTCGGCGGAAATACCTGCGGTCGGTTGTTTATATCAGCAACGTTCCCCCCAATTTTTACTTGTAAGCTATCACGAATAAGAAATTATAACGAAATACATACCGAAGCCTGAGTCGGTGGAAGCGGAGTCTCAAAATGTGGAGCAATGAGAGTGAGTGGCTCGTGTTTGACACCAAGAACCTCGTAAGCTTTCACGCATTTCGGTATCATCGACAGGTTTATCGAGTAAAAATGATGCTTGAAGAGTTTGGTGTATTCGCGCGGTACGTCGATGTTGTCAAGATCTTGTGTACAAACTTTCGGCACGTCGGCTTGTTGCGTTATGTCGGGGACGAAATTGTACTCGGCATACTGCTCGATCGTCCAGAAACGTGATTTCCATCATTAGTATCGTTTTTATCGAAGCTTTTAAAAAATGAGACACAAAATAAAGCCCATAAGGTAAAAAAAAAAATAAACTCGAAGCCAATGACGAATTAAGCGAAAATCTTATTTCCAGTCGGCGAATTCCGTGCATAAAAGTTTGAAACAGTAAAAAGGAAACAAAACATAAAGTATGTAGCAGACTAGAACTGACATCGGCTTCATCGGTGTTTAGATTGTTGAAACTCGGTTGTTCCGTGTGAAAATAGTCGAAGATCATTTCTCGTAACTTGTCATTGTGTTCCTTGTCAATGTAAGTATCGCTGAGAATTCTCGAAGAGCCCAACACGAACAATTTACCGGAGGAGGTATTATTAGCTCCGGCATAAAAGCCGCAAATTGGTCGATTAGTAGGAACTGCCAGTCGCCCGGTTGACACTACGACTCCCGCGGGCTTAACTATGTTCAGGGTTGCACCGTATGGATATAAGAAGTTAACTGTTCCCGTCGCCGTTTCCCTGCAATCGACACGCGTCTGTTATTTCGTTCCCCGTTTTCGCGATATTTTTTTTATTTACAATGCATTTACGTGCACATTTCCCGCCCCGTTCCTTTCCATTTTTTTTTTAATGTAGGTAAATGTTCGAAAAATTGTCAACTTACAGCGACGTTTGGTTTCCTCGATTAGAATTGAGCAGTTCAGATGATTTGTGTAATAAGCCCTTACTTATGAGGCACTCTTTCGGATGATAGATCTGACTGTAATTCATCCGGACGACACTGTCTACGAAATGTGCAAATTATCAGTATTATTATTATTTTTGTTTAGGTTTGTTGTTATTCGAACTATTATTATTGCTACTCTTACGATAATCCAATAACTGTGGAAAAGAGTTTAGATTAGCACACGTCAAAAATGAATTACCGTTGTTGACCATTATTCCGTATTCCTCGAGCAAAAAATTGATGTTCGTGTTGAAATTAGATTCCCCCCCTTCACCCAGCATTACCAAAACATTGCCACCTTCGCTGATAAAACTTCGTATAGAGTTCATTTCGATCTCGGTAAATTTACTACGTGGTCCAGCTAGGACTAGAACTTTGGCAGTTGCCAGTGTTTCCGGTGTTAGGACATCGGTATTTCTTTAATAAAATGTATGTTGTTATTAGAGAATTACAGGAGATGGTGATTGAGAACGCATGTTTTGCCAGCGGAAAACAAAACAACTCGCTCGTCCTTGAACCGTGTTACGTGTATGTAAATAAAAGAGAAACGTACTCGACGAACTTCCACTTTGGTCTCAACTTTCTCTGAAGTATCTTGAATTCCTCATTGAGCCTTCTCTCGTTCTTCGACGCGTCGAATACTATCAAATCTGCGTTGTTTTCAACCCCGCCGAAAATCGAAGTCATCTCGGTATTGACTTGCACGATTTGAATGGTTCAAACGATTCAATTACAGTGGAATGAATAATTATTGAAACTTGAGCTCGATGGATTACTACAGCAGAACAACACCGTTCAAAAGCATCATTTTTGTTGCCACTGGCAACGATATAGGACATTGCATAGACCCGGCGCTTCCATCTGTCGAGCTGGCGCAGCCTATGAACTATCGTATTAACTGTAAACAATTCCATTGTGTCAACTGCGTCCCCGCACGACCGTTGTCACGGGTCAATTCTATTCAAGTGTCAGGACTTGTGAGAGAAGGAACGGTGTGATATTTTTGTTCCATTGATCCCCTCCGGTGCGGTGTTTATGAAAGTCTTGAAAAAAAAAAGAATGTGCAGATGACCTTCGTCCAAGTAACTCTGTCGTGAGCGCCATTATCCAATGCGGCGTTCGATGGGAGAAGCGTGGACCTCGGTCGGTAATCGCAGATCACCGCTCGCGAAAAATTTGAACCTACGGATCCTACGACGCTCTCGTCGGACTTGACGTTTCCATAACCTCGGCAACGAGAGTGAACCCCATAAATACAAAAACAAGAAATGAGTGAATTCAAAGTGCATCATCTTGTACTACAGCTAACGGAATTGCTCGAGTGAGTGTTTTTAATTATAACGAGAATCAGAGTGTCGAGTAACCATTTGTCCTGTTAAGATCGAAGTAAAAACTGAGATGCTGCGTTATTACTTGTCTCTCCAGATCGAGCGTACCGCCGGAGCAACTAAACATCGAAAAGCTACACAGAGAAGTCTTGGAAAACGTACCAACCCGCGCGTGTCTCAAACATCTCGTCAAAAATGCCCGGGATCCAGAACTATTCATCCAAAAATACGAACAGCTCAAGGCAAAAAAGTACGTTCATTAAACTGTCAAACAACCCTTTTTTTGTTGTATAATAAAAATCGCCTATTTCCTTTTTTTTGGACTTCCTCAGAATCGACGGTTTGGGTGCTTTCATGCAGCTTTTGCAACGAATCACAGCTGACAAGTCCCTCAAGGACTATTTGGCAAAGAGCGGGATTTCAGAAATTTCTAGTAACACCGCTGCCAAAGCTGATGAGACTGTCACAAAAGAAGATTTGCCTCTCGTGAGTAGCACAGTCAGTTGTGGCTACGATCGGGCAATCCCAAATGTAACCGGCGATCATTTCTGTTCTCTTTATACAGATTAGAAAAAACATAATGAAAGCGGCTGTGGAAGGGGAAAGGAAATTGAACAGGCAAGGAGGATGGATTGGACGGCGTAGCGGTACGGCCGATTCCAATGCAACTAAACAAAATTGGGTGGTCGAGAGGCCTCGGATATCATGGGATTTTTATGCAGATACAAGCGGTTTTCCTCTGTACGAAAGTACGTTGTTGTAGGTTGATTAGCGCATGGTTCCGGATTCCAACAACAATCATTTGCCAAATACGTGAGAATTCCCACAGACTTATCAATTTTTTGTCACTTATTGCTTTTCCTAGAAGTTGTACCATCCGTTTCGCAAGAGACCATCATAATATGGGATTTGCTGCGCTGCTTAAAAGGAACCGACGGGTCGTACATAGTTTCGGAGCCTCTGTCCGGGCCTTACGATGTCAAAACATTCGGAATGGCCCCTGACATATCTATATCCTTGAAGCAATTGGCTCAACAAATATTGCCTCTGGCCTCTCATTACTCAATGACCGTCAGATTCGTAGAGGAAAAAGTCTTGCCGGACGATGGACAAGTGAACCATGCGCTCCGAGGTGCTCTCATCTGTCTGTTGAAGGATTATTTGGTTCGTTATGACAAAGTCTTTGAAACTAGATTTCTGTGTTCTCCCTCTGTCTTTCCCATAAAAAAATGCAGTTGTGTCGTTTTTTTTATTGTTTCAGTCATTCGTTGTGCAGCTGGAGATGCAGCACGTACGCGGAAAACTGAATCTACAAAAAATGTGGTTTTACGTTCAACCGACGATGGCAACCATGTCCATACTCTCGCAAATAACTTCGAATATCTGCAAGGTTCGTTGGCAAGTAGCACGGCAAAGAAACCAGTAACAATATATTTCATGAGAATATAATTCAACGAATGCTGAAAAATAGGTTTCAACGAGAACGATAAAAATGTGTATGTTTTTCGGGTGAAAAGGCGAACGCGAGAGGCGGCAAGGTACTCAGTCTTCTCCACGATCGAGTCAACGACATGAGCGGGGATGCCAAATGCAAAGAGCTCGGATTGTTCCTCATCCAGGCAGCCAGCGTTCCATACATGCAAACCCTCGAGAAGTGGGTCTACAAGGGCGTCATTTGTGATCCGTATCAAGAGGTGAAGACAGTTATTTATTTTATTTAAAATTTTGTTGAATCGTTGACCAGCAACGATTTTTATTGGCTCGTGATTCTTTAACTCAACCTGCGATTTTCCAGTTTCTCGTCGAGGACAATGAGTTGATACAGAGGGAAGAGTTACCGATGGATTATTCGGCCGACTACTGGGAAAAGCGTTACACCATGAGACCCGAGAGAATTCCTGTGTTTCTAAATGAACACGCCCAAACGATACTCAGAACTGGAAAATATTTCAACGTCATACGACAATGTGGTAAATTAAAAAAAAGTATTCGACACATTGACGTGCCCGCAGATATGCCTGGTGGCATTTCCATCGACTGATACTTCTGCTCAATTAGCATTCCTACCAAAAAATCGCTACATATTTGATTTTGCATTGACTCAGGAAAGACAGTCCAATGGGGAAAGCAAGAGCCTCTCGTCTACCAGCACAGAGATCAAAAATACATAGCTGCGATCGACAGAGCGTATTCCGAAGCTGCGAAAACATTGCTTGAGGTTTTGATAAACGAAAATGACTTGATGGGTCGTTTGCGGAGCGTTAAAAACTATTTTCTTCTCGCTCAAGGAGATTTTGTCGTGAGTCGTCAGCTTGATTAAAATTGTACTATGGGGTTCTCTTCTGTAACGGAAACTCTAAATTTCATCACGTTGCAGGTTCAATTTCTCAATCTATGCGAGCCAGAGCTCAGCAAAAATATGTACGACATTGTTATTTATCGATTGGCGTCACTCCTCGAAGTGGCACTTCGCACATCGACCGCTGACTCGGACCCCTACAAGGACGATCTCAAACCCGAGCTCCTTCCTTACGACTTACAGTTCCAAATGTTTCGGATACTTTCGATTCAGACGCGTGATGAAAAAGGTACGAAGGCTATTCATCAATCTACTGCAGTTACAACATAGCTGTGATACTAATCAGCATAACAAATTTCAGAGTATTGCTTCCAAGCGGAAAAGCCGTTGACCGGTCTCGAAGCATTTGTTTTTAATTATGATGTCAAGTGGCCAGTCTCATTAGTTATCAACAGAAAAGCAATTGCTTGCTACCAGATGTTGTTCAGACATTTATTATATTGTAAACACGTCGAGAGGCTCTTATGCAGGCAAGTTTTTATTTTTCGTACCCTATTTTGAGAGGGAAACAGTGCAAGCGGTAACGCGTCCGAATAATTTCAAGACAAAAAGACAAAAATTTAAGAGGGATAAGGAAAAAGCGAAATAATACCTTTTGACAAATAAATGGACTTTCATGTTTTTTTTTTTTTTTTTGATATTTTGCGACGTGACATTTTCTTTTTGTTACTTTATCTTGATAGTCTTCTGACATGACACCGTGCGTATGCGTATTATATACTTTGTCTTTGACAATTTTCTGAACAGGGTTTGGATAAGCAACAAAATAGCAAAAACTTTTACTCACGAAGCGGCTATGGCGTACAGACAAGCGTTCTCGGTGAGGCAACGGATGCTCGATTGTATTCAACATCTCGAATACTACATGATGGTCGAAGTAATCGAACCGAACTGGTTGACCTTCATCAATAAAATGAACAAGGTATGACAACAACTAAACAGGGCTATGGGATTGAGACTATGGATATTTGTTGCGGAACCGGGGACTGGTTCTCATTCGCTGATGAATCGTTCCAGGTGAGCAATGTCGACGACGTATTGAGCGTGCATCAGGATCTTCAGGATAGCTACTTGAAAGAGTGCATGTTGACGGACCCTGATTTGCTTGGATGTATCACGGGTCTCTGCGCCGTTTGCGTCGAATTCTGTGATTTCATGCAGGTAATTATTTCGCGATCTCCGTTTTTCTTTTATTGTTCTGTTTCGTGAGTCATCCTCGGCTGTGGTGCAACTCGTCCTCGAAATAAATCACGAGTCAGCCCTTGAGGATGCAAATACACGAAAAAAAAAAACAACAACGCGCTAACGCGCAATTTCTAGAGAATATAATTGAGAAATTACATAAAATGATGTTGGCAATGTTAAGCGTATGAGCCGCTACTTCATTGACGCCGAATTGACTTCCATGATCAGCGCCTGCCAAGACGATGGCTATGAACCCGAGGTATATTATCGTACGGAAGAAATATTTTACTGACGTTTATTTTTTTCGCATCCTGAGCGACTAGATTCCCGTCCTGCGCAATGCTTGTGAGATTCATTATTTCGTGGACTTGCTCGTTTCGCAAGCATCCGCATCGTCATTGTTGCATCGTCGCTGTTTTTTCTTATTTTCGTACAGAAAATTTAAAAAAAACTCCGTGTATCTTATACGTATTCATAATTCCATAGTCGTTATATTTTATTATACAATTATCTTAGTTTTTCAATGAGGCATGATCATTTTTACAATTCGAGAATTATTTATTACGAAGGCGAGGATTGTGTATTGGTTTTTTTTTTTCACGTCGCCGTTGTAGAGTTACATCTTGCCTCCAGTTTTCCGATGGTCCAATAAAAATTCCAAGCGTGCCATACCGCCAGCATGCTCGATATCTCAGTCCCCCCATTTGGCACGTCACAATATTTATGTAAATTATTTGATTCCAAGGAAGAACAGGTGGTAGTTATGGCAGTGAAATTGAATTGTACGGCTGATACGGATTATGATATTCGCTTGGAATCCGCATCAACCGTTTAGCGTAAATGAGTAAAAAAAATAGTCGAGAACATTTAACGGTGTAGAAAGAGTTTAAAGCATAATATTAATCGTCACGTATGTTTGGATGCGGCCCGCGGAGCAGCACGAGACCACCAATGGCAAAACTAAAGGAAACGGTGGGACGACGGCCGCAAGTTTCGAAGGGACGATCGAATCGCTCGACACTCGATTCACCGACGTTCTCATTCGGCTTCTCGATCGAATCTGCGATTTGGGTTGTCACAACAACAACGAGAAACTGCTGAACGTTTTGTGCAGGTGAGATTACTCGACTGCGACCACGGCACGACGTCTACGACACACTCGATGGCTTCGTTAATTCTTTTTCTTTCAGGTTGGACTTTAATTTATTCTATACCGATATGCTGCGACACCGTGGTCGAGAAAAACCTGCAGCGGAGAGCAACGAGGCCTCGGGCTAGAGTCGGATCGTGCTGGCCAAAGAATAATGAAAAATTGTATGTTCGTGCCTGTGGCAACGAAACTGTAATAAATATTGCTAATTTTTCTAATCAATTAAAAATAGTTTTTCAAAAAAATGTGTTTGATCGGAATGTTGGAGGTGCTAGAGTGGGGCAGTGGTGGAAGTGGATCCGACGACGACGTTATTATTAGCCATAGCGAGTTCGATGCGAGCGAGGCTCGTCCGAAGACTATCGAGTCTGCGTTCGATCGCTTCGAGTGCCCCGAGCGTCCGTTCGTTCTCCGTAGTTTGTCCTCGCCGTTTTAAAACTTCTCTCGCGTATGCGACGATCGAGGGATCCATGGAGAAACGGGTACAGCAACACGCCAAGTTCCTCGTCGCCTCGGCAGCGGTGCCGCCTCTGCCGTACACGCGAATCTCGTTGGATTTGTAGGGTCGAACGGCGATTTTAGCTCGCGGTAAATAGTCCGGAAACAAGCGAACGATGCGGCCGGCGACGAGACTCCCGAACGAAACGAGCCGGTGAGGAGCAATCGCGAATCGATCAAGACCCGAGGCTACAGATTCGGCGTGGGCAACGAGTCTCGTTCGTGAAACGAGGCAAACGAGCTCCGATCGATTCAAAATATCAGCGGTGTCGCTGACCGCCAGCCCGTTGAGCAAATTGAAGAGAACAATGGCGATAAGAAAGACGAATAATACGAAGACACAGTGACTGAGAATCGGGCGCGAGACGAAAGGTATGTCGTTGGCGTCGAATTCTCCCGTGAGCATAATTATCGTCTTGAAGAGCGAGTGGCCGGGATCCGGAAAACTATCGTTACCCTCTGAGTCTTTGAAAAGCGTGAAAAACGCTAAAGCGAATGCGAGAATCAGAAACGCATAGAGAAAAAGAAATCGAACGAAATTAACGCTGACCGTCTTGAACATTTCTATGCCAGTCGACATTCTTGGATGGTGACCAATCAGAAGAACGAGTTGCCATGCGGAGAGTAGTGCGACAATCGCTCCGATTTGAGGATTCGGGGCGACGATTAGCCAACCAGCGACAACTACCAGTACCACTTCCGGGATATTTTCCATGCTCGTTAAATAGCGTCGAGGCGAAGAAACGAACTGAAGAATCTCTCGAATCGCCAAAATAACAAGAGCGACTAACGCGAGAAACCCGAGATACCCGAAAGGACGAGGCGGTTGCTCTTCCTTCCCTGCCGTCTCAAACGTCGTCTCGTTCTTCGTGATTATTGTTCTCGATCTCGTCGCGTTCGACGAATCTTGGCGCGAATCATAATTCATGGTTAGTACGTACGAGTTTATGAGAAAATAAAATATGAGGTAAAATATGAAGTTTGCATAAAATACGTATCTGACTCGGTGCCATTTGAGGTACAGAAAAGAGGACAAAAGTGGATGCTTGAGCAGAGGTTTCAAGCCACGATTCTCCGCTATGAAAGCAAGTGCGTCCATTTCGGAGGACGAAGAAGAGGCTGGCATTAAGCAGTGATAGTCAAATTCAATCTCAAACTCGTCGGTACGATCGTTTTCGCTGGAGAGACACTGGTCAAAGAAATCGGCGAGGTTGCTCGGCGAAAGATGGGCCAGAGGTGGTACACCAAATAGATTTCTGTGACCGATGTAACTTCCGGATTTTAGGAGGCTTCGGACCGCTTCTTGACATTCGGCTCGTGCGGCATAATGCAAAGCGGTGTTTCCTTTGTCTGAAATATTCCAAACGATACGAAGGTGAATAATCAATACATATAGAAAGGCAGGCTCATGGTTTCAATCGCGAACGAGTAACGCACCGTCCTCGAGCCGCGTATCGACCTCGGGCTGTTCCAGAATCAGTCTGAGAACTCTGACTCGCTCGTCTTCTTGATCGTTCTCTCCTCGCCTGGGCCAAGTGGGGACACCGAGCTCTTGGGCCGCGGGGAGCAATAGTTTGGTCGCAAGCTTGGGCTCAACCTTAAGAATCTCTTGCAAAACGTCCGCGTGTCCCAGCTGAACAGCAGTCCGTGCGGCTGCCTCACCGAAATTGGCAAATCCACTGGCGTGTGCCTTTCTCGCGAGTTGTCCCGCCGCCACTCGATAATTTCGTTTTGCGGCAATCTTTAGGGATTCTTCGATCTCCCGTTCGTCTCTGGAGTTCATCGTATTATTCAAGAAGCTCGTCTCCTCGTCCACTGCGTCGTCGAGAATTTGTGGTGACCGTGATCGCCGGGATTTGTCGGTGAGAGGAGGAGGAAGCTCAAGGTCAGGCATTTTCTTGGCAATAACGTCGCGAGCTGTGAGTTTTCGGAAGTCAGGAAATCCGTCGAGGTCGACCGGGATTTTCGATGCCGCGAGTACGAGCCGAACTATTTCCTTTTGTCCCGTACTCGCAGCAATGTGGATCGGCGTAACGCCTTTCGAATTAACGAGGTTCGGATCGGCGAGACCCTTTTCGAGAAGAACTCGAACGCACTCGCCGTTTCGGTTACGAACGGCCAAATGCAATGCGGTTTGTTCCCCGACTCGGATGTTCGGGTTCGTTCTCGGATCCTCCAGGAGACGCTCAATGACACGGTGGTACCCGGCCTCCGCGGCAAAGTGCAGGGGTGTTCGATTATGTGCCTCGTTAATTCTGTTTGGATCCGCACCGAATTCGAGGAGACTTTCGACGTGGCTTTCGCGTCCCTCGCAGCAGGCGACGTCCAGTAGGGTTTTTTCCAGGGGATGAGGATATACGTAATCGACATCGCTGTCTGCTATTCGCTCGAGAGCACCCTTCGCGTATAATTCGAATTCTCGGTTCTCCTGCGAGCGCAAATGTTCCAGCAAGTCGGCTCGCTCGTGCGGATACCCTCGGATGGGCTCGAGCTCACTCGCCTCCATTCTTCCGCCACCGCCTCCGTATGTCTCTTATTTCGTTTTGTTATCGTGCCACTGATGCCTTTGTCTCTTATTTCTCGCTGCTATCGCGCCGCAAGGAATTCGATTACCGTCAACAATTCAACCGGTCAATTTAATGTTTATTCTTCACGACGAGTCTATCCGCGATGATTGTTCGGTGAACGGTGCGACTCGATCGAAGCAACGAACGAGAGCAGCGAGCTTGTAACGTGGCTCTTGTCAGGCTGATGTCATCGCAATCAGGCGGCGTTAGAATTGAGCGTGCGATCGTGCTCTCTTTTTCTTCTTTCTTCTCGCATCAAGCGCGTCGAGCTGCCGTCGCCAGCGCTTCCTGTTTCGTTGATGAGTTTGACCTTGAAGCGAAAATCCTTCGGGATAAGCTCGCATCAATCGTTACGGTGTCGCGTGCATATTATAATTTTTCGGAATACGCGCGAGTAGACAATTGAGGTAGAAAAAAATATTCATAGGTATATGTTTTGTTCGATCTTATGCGATATGAGAATTAGCGAGACGAGGATGAGTCGCTCGTTCCGTGCCACCGACGTTAATTCACAGATGAAACGTGCGCTCAGAAACGTTGCGAATAACTGTCCCAATAGAAACTAGCAACAACTTTCGAACGTAGAAGAATGAATGCGGAACGCTCGCGGCCGGATAAAAATGCACGGTCAATTGAGTCGCGATGAGATTTTCGTATTCGGCCGCACCTCCAAAATTTCGTGGATGATGAAAGGGTGTATACATATATTTCGACGTATAACGGGAAAAGTTTTAATAGAGTTACAATGGGTGGAGTACTAGTGGCGAGTGACCGGCCGCCGCGAAGCGTGGGACTGCCGACCGGCCGGCCGTAGCCCCTCCGCCGTGCTGGACGACGGTCCCCACT
The DNA here is from genome assembly GCA_963921915.1 of Hyposoter dolosus. NCBI lineage: Eukaryota > Metazoa > Arthropoda > Insecta > Hymenoptera > Ichneumonidae > Hyposoter > Hyposoter dolosus. The sequence continues at coordinate 17,156,947 of OY998130.1, read as the reverse complement.
CCGCGCGTTCGTTAGCGCGTAATCCGATCGAGAAGAGAGGGAGATGATGTCGGCTCACCACGAGTACTGGCATTATCCGCGCGTCGCACTGAACCTTTTTTTTTTAATCATCACCTTGTTAAACTTCTCAATATTTTCCCTCCTTTCCAAAGATTCTTCCGAGCGAATTCGTATCGCGCCTGCGTCCTGTTGGAACCTCCCAAAAGCAGGCACTGCTGGCGCCGGGGGCAGGGGGCAGAAGCGAGCCAGAGGATTGAAACTTGATGGCTGGTACATGCGACTTGCCAGTTGATGGTTGTCTGCTACGAGCATTCGATCGACTGTGAGTCCGACCAAAACAAACACCGAATCGCGCTGTAAACTTTTCGTCTTACCACTAGGCTGCATTTACAGTTTTCACCTCATTACTATATCGAATCCCGAGTACGTTTCTTAATTCTCATTCATCCAATACCCTCTTCGCCTCGAACTCAACGCGTCGTAAGTAACGAAATATACATTTTTTTCTTATCCTTTTTTCACGCCGTCTTTCATATTTTTACTTGAAAGGCGGTAGAAACAAACACAAACCCTCGTTGTTCCGCCTCGCATTCTTTATCGTCATCGGTATAAAAAAACATTAATGCGTCCGCGGACAACAACGACGACCGGGACCGATGGTGCTTGTCAATAAAAAAAAAAGGAGAGAATGAGGGAGACAGAGAGCGAGAGACAAAGGTGTGCATGCGTTATTATTTGCGATTCCGTCATCTGTATTCTGCGCGAGAAAAAACAAAAGACCAGACGCTCGTTCGAACGTATATATATATAGGTGCGATCATCGCCGTACCATCCCATGTCTTTTTCTATTTTTACTATGAATCCATTTTGAGATTTGACCTACGATCGTGCTTCCGATTGAAACGAGCAAGTATCAACATTTTTGGTTAACCTCAGCCCGGTACTCAGCTGGACTAATTGATATTCTTTAAGCATGATCCAAGTTAGGCTCATCATTGTGTTTTATTCTGTTATTCGGAATACGTACATATCTGCGCGGTGTAATTCTCGCGATAATAACAACATCGAAGCATAAATCCTTTGCCCACGCTTGTCCTTGTCCGTTATGGGATGTGGCGCGAAGGTGAATGCGACGCGACCATCCGCAAGGCCATTTTCAGCGCGCTCGAGATTTATCGCGATGAATCTGGGTGTCCCACTTGTTCGCCAAGCTCCCCATCCTCACCGCACTTTTCATATTACTGCGTACACTCGTATCGTAAACGGACTGATACTTTTGGTCATACCGCTTGAATAATACACATACGATATGGGGCATTCCTCGTTACTTTTACATCCTCAAAAATTCAAAATCTTCCCACGTGTTTTTCTATGCAAAAAATACGCGGAAACATATTTCGAAACTTTTTTTTTACTGCTCATTAAATTTTCAAAATCCTTCCCATCCCTTGGCCTCGCATTGCAATAATTCTAATTACTGCACATTTTCGTGGTTGGATCCATAATTCCAAAGTTTTTGTCGTCTCAACTTGGAACAATTGGAAAAATTTATCCAGCGGCAAAAAAAGAAAAAATTCAAAGTCGTGTTGATGCTGGATTACGTGTTTGGGGAATGTATAAGCGTAGCGTAAAATGCCCCATAGATGTAACGAATCGCGAGGCAAAAATCGTGCGCACCTTCACCCACGCTCGAGCAAGTCTCCATAAGCGGAGAATCTCTTCCAATTTTGGCTTCAACAACGTAGTCTGTTATCAAGAGAGAAAAACCTGACGGGCTCTTATTATTTACTGTCCACGCAGCCATAATTCGCCGCGTTCTTCCTCGCGTGCACATTTCTTCTCTGTCTCTCAATCTCCATTACCTCAGCGCCGATTTATCTTGCTCAAATGTATAAAAACATTCGTAATAACAAGGCGATTGAAACGGTTGGACGATGTACTTATGGTGCTCGTATGGATCACGAGATAATACTCGCGAGCAGGATCGAGAATGAGTCAGAGATCGGTGGCGGTATAATAACGACGATGACGGAGTTCCGCGAGGCTCATGAGCGCTCGCGATGTCGTTGTGGGCTGTGGGCGCGTGGCGAGATTGTACATTGGTGCAAGTCTTATATGGTTACCCTTGACTCGAACTCAACCTCGAAAAACGCGCTTGTACCTGCTTCGATGCGACCAAATTTTTTTCCCTCTCTGCTCTGTTTGCTCGATTTATCATCGAATGTTGTTGAGTCAGGAGGGAAAAATATTTTTAAACGACAACAACGGTGTAAGAAACGCACGACAGTCGTACTCGCAACGAACGAGAAATCGCCCTTCTACCGCCCGAACCAAGGATGACCTTGTTCCCTGCCCTTCGAAATCACATTCATTCGCGTGATGACACGCCGCGTCTCACTCTGTCCGTCTGTCCTTCTTTTGCCTGTACAGAGAATACGTGCTGAATAGTGGCCGTTGGAGCGAACGATTCTTCAGCAGCGAGATTGCAGGTTTGTGGAGCATAAACCAAGGGAAAGGAAGAGACGCCATCGAAGAAGTCGAATTAAAATATGGGTGGCATGACCCAACGAGCGTGGACCCCGACCAAGCGGAGAGGTCCGATCGCCGCCGAATACAGCAGTCCTGGACCGGCGTGCGTCACCCTCCCGCCTCTCATCGGTATATATATGGACAGTGATCCTACACGGAAAAAGATAAAACTGAAAAATTACCGTTACACAGAGACACCGGAACAACCTTGAATTTTGCGCGATTTTTAGTCACAAAAATTAATTCTACATTCACAAAAAATGACATTTTGTGTTCTGTACCACAAATCATCAAAAATTCAATCTCGCCTCCCATTTCTATTCCGTAGCAGTAATTTTTCAGATTTCATACATTTTCAAAAGTAAGGCAAGCGCCGAAAACATAGGAGAGCTGGAAAAGCCAATAAGCTTTAGATTTTTATTATTATTTTTTATTTCATTGTGAACATAAATCAAGGAAATCGAATTTGTTCGCTTTATTCGTGCAGATTTTTCCCTAGCCCGCGCGTACGACAATTTCATCCCCTCGTATAATGATCTTTTTACTACGCAGGTAAAACCGTGCCTGACTCGAAACGAGAACGAGCTCCAGCCTTTTCTTTCGGAAGTAGGTAAGACATGCCAAGCGATAACGACGTTTAAAAACGATGAGATCAACTGCCAATTAACTTGATAAGCATGAAATGGTGATTTTTTTTTTCAGACACTCGAGCAAGAACGAAAGTCCGGGCCCGGGACCAGGTCAATACAACGTATCGGGACTCAGCGCCAAAGGTAATTTGCGCGGAGGAGCAAGCGAACATTCCGGAACTTCCTTCACCCCTAGAAAAGAAAAAATACATAAAATAGCGAGGGTGAGATGCAGGTTGGCTGATTCGTGTTGGAATTCGTCGATCCCTGGTCGCTAGGTGACCTCGATATCGATCAAACTCGCGGCATTGCTCGAGACATCTCTCGAGGCTCTCCTCATCCCTTGCTCTTTAGTAATTTCCGATCGATCGAGTTTTTTTTCTTTCAAGCGGTAGCGGAGCACTGAATGGAATTCTTGAGTCAGAACTGCGCAAACAATAATTTGCTAATGGTGTTCCGGGTACAGCGGCAATATAATTTGCACGATTATCTTGAGAATAGACGAGAAAATACTTTCGGGGCAAACGGAATATGCAAATATCGGAGACACTATCGTTTAAATTGTATTTTTGAAATTTTACTACACGAGGAAAATGACGTTTGTTTTTCCGCGGTAGCGCTTGAGGCTGGACGATTTCAGGATTAAAAAAAGAGCTCCGTGCATTCGGCCTACGATGTCCACAGAATAGAATTTACTGCCATAACGTATCATTATTGCTAGAGGAACTTTGCATAAACGCTGATGCTGTATGAACACGCAAAAATTGTCGCGGCCGCATAGGACAGAGTGTTTCAACACCGGCGTTCATTTTCAACAGCAGCAATGATTAATCACTGTTGTCAACAATAACGCTCACCTTATTTCTTCTCGTCTTTGTTCAGGCAAGGACAGAGCTCTCGCCCTTTCGCTACACGGTCGTACGAAACCTGGCAAATTTGAATCGACCCCAGCACCGGGTGACTACGATCCCCAGAAGGCCGAGAAGATCATCCAGGACAGTTCACCGAAATATTCGTTTGGCATCAAACCTCACGCTGAGAAACTGAGTACAACGCCGGGTAAGCAGTCACCGCGATACCGTCAATTTCTTAAAGCTGTTCATCTCCATATATTTCGTCTTTCTCTCTCTTTTCAACGGAAATAAAAAATCGGCTTCCACGAAGTGCCGATATTATGAAAAACGACACACTAACTTTCACCTTATAACCCCATAACTCGTAGCATCGTGAAGCATGATCCAAATTACCAACGCGTCGCAACCGCGCAGGATTTTTCGTCCAGGAGCCAGGACGCGGAGGGACAAACCGCTCTAATTAATCTCAGGTCTTTCACTGCCCACTAATATTAACATCAACTTTATAGAAGCACTAGATATAGAAAAAAGTCATGCACGGTATCGTTTGCATGAGATTTTTGGGATTCACGAGAAACGTATGATTATTATTTTAGCACCTGGAACTTATAGCCCGGAAAAGCTTGATATTGATGGAACGCCGAGATACAGCTTCGGCCGACGAACACCCCTCGACAGGGTCGATCATACTCCCGGTGAGAGAAATAGTCGATCGACAACCATTTACCTAATTTGATCTTATATTGAAAAAAAATAGTAATCTGATGCTTGATCGTCGCTGCGCACAATCAATGCTTATTGTCTCACTTGTTATTTTCATCTTGATATCGCTGCTGGCGTTGATAACAGCACCAGGCACCTACAGTCCTGAAAGAATGAACCAGCACAAAATGCCGCGGTACTCATTTGGTCTGAGATCTCGCCACGACAAGTCAGACGACACGCCAGGTAAACTTTTTTCTCGCTAATAATTATTTTTTCCTTTCTCGTTCCTTTGCATTATTTTTTTATTTTCGGTTGATTTCGTTTATTCAGCACCCGGTACGTATTCACCAGAGCGAGTGAATCTCCACAAAGGTCCTGAATACAGTTTGTACGGAAAAGGTCCGGAAGAAAAACCAAACGATACTCCAGCTCCGGGTACTTACAGCCCAGAAAAAACAAATCTGCACAAAGGTCCTAAATACAGTTTATACGGAAAAGGTCCAGAAGAAAAACCGAACGATACTCCAGCTCCAGGCACTTACAGTCCAGAAAAAACAAATCTTCATAAAGGTCCTGAATACAGTTTATACGGAAAAGGTCCGGAGGCAAAATCCACCAACAATCCAGCTCCGGGTACGTACAGTCCCGAGAAAACAAATCTCCACAAAGGTCCTGAATACAGTTTATACGGAAAAGGTCCAGAGACGAAACCGAACGACAATCCAGCTCCAGGTACATACAGTCCCGAAAAAACGAACCTCCATCGGGGTCCGGAATACAGTTTATACGGAAAAGGTCCGGAAGAAAAACCGAACGATACTCCAGCTCCGGGTTCTTATAGTCCAGAAAAAACAAATCTACACAAAGGTCCTGAATACAGTTTATACGGAAAAGGTCCGGAGGCAAAACCGAACGATACTCCAGCTCCGGGTACGTACAGTCCTGAGAAAACGAACCTCCATCGGGGTCCAGAATACAGTTTATACGGAAAAGGTCCGGAGGTGAAATCTAACGACAATCCAGCTCCGGGAACGTACAGTCCCGAAAAAACGAACCTTCATCGAGGTCCGGAATACAGTTTATATGGAAAAGGTCCAGAGGCGAAACCGAACGATAATCCAGCTCCAGGTACATACAGTCCGGAAAAAACGAACCTCCATCGGGGTCCGGAATACAGTTTATACGGAAAAGGTCCGGAAGAAAAACCGAACGATACTCCAGCTCCGGGAACATACAGCCCAGAAAAAACAAATCTACACAAAGGTCCTGAATACAGTTTATACGGAAAAGGTCCGGAGGAGAAACCAAACGACAATCCAGCTCCGGGTACATACAGTCCCGAAAAAACGAATCTTCATCGAGGTCCGGAATACAGTTTATACGGAAAAGGTCCGGAAGAAAAACCGAACGATACCCCAGCTCCGGGTACATACAGCCCAGAAAAAACGAATCTTGATCGAGGTCCAGAGTACAGTTTGTACGGGAAAGCATCCCGAGAAAAACCGAACGAGAATCCTGGACCAGGGGCTTACAGCCCAGAAAAAACGAATCCCCACAAAGGTCCGGAGTACAGCCTGTACGGGAAAGCTCCTCAAGAAAAGATGAACGATAATCCAGGTTGGCAGATAATATCTAACCATCATTCAATACGATGAGAAAAAATAAAACTTAAAGCCAGTTGACAAAAGTATACATAGTCGACGAATAACTAATCGAATTGATGACTCGCTAGGACCGGGACGCTACTATCCCGAGAAAGTAGAAAATCTGGAGCATAAACCTTATTACAGCTTTGGTAGTAGAACGCGATTGGTCAAACCTAGCGATACTCCAGGTAACGCAATGCGGTCTTGTATCAAATGTAACGCAAAGCGTGACTAACAATAATCCGCTTTTCCCACTGACACCAAACAATACATGACTCAATGCTTCATCCCGATGATCTTGACCAAAATAAACAGAGTTGTAACAGACTCTGCAGTGATGCGGAACCATTTATGAGGGAATTTCGTCATCGGGCGTTGCTAGCGCATGGTTCGTCGTGATTCAGCCAGATAATTACTAATCGAACCTTGTTCCACTCGCAAAAACCACCTGCACGTAAAGAAGCCGTGCAATCATAATTGCACATTCCCAAATCTTTGTCTAACAATTATCCGTCAACGCTTTTGTGCATTGTGAGAAACTCATAATTCATTGTGTGCACGATTTGTCTCCCTTGACCCGCGTCACTCCACCATGCAGCACCAGGTACATATTCCCCTGAACGAGTGAATTCGAACACCGGAGGACCACGATACACTTTTGGCTCGAGAACTCCTTTCCAGAAGCCGAGCGACACTCCAGGTAAGATAATCCCCCTCTTGATATTCTCCCTTGGCTCTCCGCTCGATAGTACACGACTCTCGTGTTCCAGCAGCACCGGGACTCTATAGTCCAGAGAAGAGCAACGAACTGCTGAGCAAAGGGCCGGCGTTCACTCTCGGTGCGAAAGCACCCGAGGAAAAACTAAGCGCAAATCCAGGTAACGTCCGATTTCAACAAATCGCCTTAAATTATTGTATACAACGACGAACTGGCGATTTCGCGAAAAGAGAAAGTCACTTCTCTCAGCCTGTTTCTACTGATTTTTTTGACACGGCGATTTCACTTCAAGGACCCGGAGAGTACAGCCCGGAGAAAGCGTTAGCGATCTGGCAGAATGCTATGCGTTTTACGTTTGGTTCGAGGCCATCTTCGGACCGAAACAACGACCTACCGGGTAACGAAAAACAAAAACGATATTGCCTTGGTCGCGTCGCGTGGAAGCCGATTAAAATGTTTTTTTTTTCTTTTTGCGTTCGCGCGTCATGTTAGCGAAAATAAAAAATCTCATTGTTTTCTGCTTTTCTACAGCCCCCAACGTCTATACAATTCCTTCGGTTCTGTGTGGAACTAAAGAAGGAAACAAGAAGACGGCACCAGCGTACTCGATATCGGGAAGACAAAAAGTCTTCACGGATGACAGAGTATTGGTACCTGGACCCGGAACTTACGAAGCGATCAGAACCGATATCCTGAGATCAAAAAGCGCATCGTATAGCATGAGCGCAAGATTTTCATTGCCGAATGACCACGCTAAAATCCCCGGTCCAGGAGCCCATTGTCCCGAAAAGGTACTTTGCCTTATCACGAGCATGCGATCTTTGATGACACAGATGTCCGCAAGGTTTCTGAATCTTTTAAAATCCGCTTGCTATCGTTACAGGTGGTTCTGGATATTCCACCGGCTCATACCTTCGGGATCAGACATTCACCCTACATCTGCAGCCTCAAAGATACCGTTTACTAATCATCGCTACAGTCGCCAACTCCTCGAAGAAAAACAATTGCCCACATCGATTTACTTTTCACGATAACGATTTCTATTTTGTCTCTATTTTCTTTTCAACGAGCAATGTTTATTTGCAGTTGAGTAACAACCTCCTTACTCCTCAGAACGCTGTATAACTCTGCAATCACGATTTAACGTTCAAAATTGTGAAAAAATTTGAATTTTATTGAAAAGTTTAAAGCGCGATAATAAAAATATATTTCCATCTACAGCGCGTGGATATAAAGATAGAAAATGTGTATAAAAATAGAAGGGCATCCGTAGGTCGACAATTGATGCTGGCGACTCGTCGTTGAAATCGTTAGAATGGATCGATTGCCAGTAGCCGTGATTGGGCTAGTGAACGCGTTCTCCAGCGATCCAAGTAGAAATCACGTTCAGCTCATCATCGAGCATAACGAGATCGGCGTGGGCGCCAAAGTCGAGAACTCCCTTCTGATCATCTATGCCTAGAGCTCGGGCAGGATGGCGAGTCGCCGCTTCGAGAGCCTCGACCACCGAGCATCCTGTACGATGAAAACAACAAGATAAATGTTGACAATCTGAACTTAGCGTGACCGCAATGGCCTCAAGTAGCTGTGGATGTACCTGTGGCTTTTTTAAATTGTCGAACGCACGTCGCCATATCAGCGGTACTTCCGCACAGAGTATTTGTACCAGCGATATAGGCTCGTCCTTTTTGCACCTCAATGTCCAACTGTCCGAGTCTGTAAGTACCGTCTTCGAGCCCCAGGGCTGCGATCGCGTCCGTCACCAGCACGAGACCTGTTGATGGCGATTATCGTTGAAATAGGTTTGATTTGCTGATAATGAGAGTTTAGCTATTTGTCTCATTGTTTACCCTCTGGATGAGTTCTGTGAGCGATTCGTAGGGCGGCCGGATGCGTATGAACTCCATCGGCTATTATTCCATAGTGGATTCTCGTGTCGGTCGGTATTTCATCCGAAGTTAATAGACCGACGAGGCCGGGATCTCGGTGATGAAACTGAAAGATAATTGAGAAAGCATCCAGAGTAATCGCGGTCGCTCCGAGGAATAAGCGTATATAAGAAAATTACGTACGGGAAGCATCGCGTTGAAAAGATGCGTGATGAAGGAAACTCCACACTTAACCGCCTGTTCACCTTCTTTCAAATTTGCAACAGAATGTCCTGCACAAAAATTGAAGACAGAAATGGGTTATCGCAATGGTTTAGCAACGAGGAAAAAGGGGTTTGGTAGCATAGCAAACAGTACCTAAGGAAACTTTTATGTTTCTCTGGCGCAAAGCCTCAATGACCGAGCAGGAATTCGGAATTTCTGGTGCAAGAGTTATGTAGCAGATGTTCTCCAAACTCCCATAGACTTCGGTGACAGAATTTATACCCTGGAAAAAAAGATTGAGAATTACATGGAAGACTGCATTGAAAATTGATTTTGTTGCTGGTTGGAGTGGAGCGAGGAAGGTACCTTGTCAAAAGTGAGGATACAAGTCTCTTGATGAGCACCCTTCTTGGCTGCACTGATAAAAGGACCTTCGCAATGCACACCCAGAACTCCCGCACCCCCTTTCCCTCCTTCTCGTTTTTTAATTTTTGGCAGGACTTTGTGATACGTTTCAGGTGGGGATGTAACGATCGTTGGACAGAAAGAAGTCACTCCGTGTGCCAAAAGACCCTTGGCCACTGTAGCTACGCCCGCCTCGACATCTTCGCGATTTTCCGAAAAGTCGATACCGAATCCACCTGCGAGCAAAGACAATAAAGCGCGTCTTAACTTTCACTCGTTTCGTAATTATTTGCCAATCTTACCGTTTATCTGAAGGTCGATGAAACCCGGAGAGATTATCGCTCCCTGGCAGTCAATCTGTAAGTCGGCCTCGACTTTCTCGTCGAAAAATATTTTCTCAGGGTCGATGAGTTTTCCATTGCGAACCCACAGATGTTCGTTTATTATTTTTCCGTTTCGTAAAATTCTACAGTTATAGAATTGCACCAATGAGGCCCGACCGTTGGGAGACGACAGCATTTTTTATAATAAAGTTTCTACGAGGTGCACCCCCGTTCGGTCAACACGAACAAATATTGCTCAGCTGCTTAGTCGTGAATTTTTCCACATGCACTACTTATATCTCACTGGGCGAGCGAACCAAAAGTGCGAATGTGTTTTGTCCGCTTATCGCGACATTATCGCAAGCTCGAGAACCGCGTGAACCGCAATATTCGCAAAAACCAAATGCTGCCTGCATCGCCTACATGGCAGCCACAGCCGCGAAGGTGGCATTTCGGCTCGATTGGTTACGATCGCGGATCACGGCCTTGATCGCATCAAATCGCGAAATGGCAATGATCTTTGAACCTTCTGTTGTCCTGTCACACAGCTCCGATAAGTCAGCAGCTCTCCCCTCCCGCCCACTTGAACCGTTCCCGTTTTGTCTAACATTTTATCAATTTGCCACACAGTAAACAAACCGTACGATTTGGTCTAGTAGGTCTGGCTACTACCTATGTCGAATTCTACCAAAGAAATACCATCACGTGATATGGATATATTCATAAATAATATCTATAACGAGAGACCGTTGGTCGATAATTTAAACAGCTGCAATGCAGAATTTCAGCCTGCATGCTACAAAAATGAAGCCTGTTCAATTAATCCAACTCCTTCCTCCTTTGTGATTCGATGAAAATAGCAGGCATGACAAGTCCATTATGCTTCACATTTGTTAAAATAACAAAAGCAAACAAGCAGACAGATGATGTAGTTTGCAACGGGGGCGACGGGTGGCAGTGCCGCCCGATACGAACCGAAAGAGCCTCATCTGTATACACGCTATACCGCTCTTCTTTTCACCATAATCCATGATTGTAGAGATCGTACATTGTAACATTGTGGATCTTATGATCCGAGTGATTCCACATTCGTATGAGTGATTCATCACTGTAATAAGTGTTATGAGAAAATGCGCGGCTGCGGAACAGGATTGACTCCTGTTCATTCACGTAATGATAATGACCTGGAAAATTAATAAAATGACAAATAGGTGGTTCGCGAGAGGTGCGTGTATATATTCTGCATATGTGAAGCCCATATCTTCTAACGGTCTCAACTCCACACGCCCTGCAAAATAGGACAAAGGGGCTGGAGAGACCATTCAGTGATGTTGCTACACAGTGATTTAATTCAAAGTTGTCAGTTTTGTCGGGCAACAGAACGAGCTCGCCAGCTGAGCCAACCAGCAGAGCGTCTAGTCGGGTCTCACTGTCCGGTTGTCACCGTCGCCTTCGTCTACTGTGTGTATGCGCATGCGTGTTATTACGATCAGTGTAAAATGGAATATGGAATAATGGAAAGCAGTAGCAGCGCGACTAGCGCCGTGGTGGTGTGGTGAGGAGTATGCCTGTGGTGGCATGACAGTAGCGTAAAAATGGCGGTGTGAAATGGCAGGACGACGGTCGGTATTGACAAATCCCGAGTCCCTAACAGTATCAGGGGCTGCGGCGGATCCTTTAAGAGAACTTTTCGAGGCTTGCAAAACAGGTGATCTCGTTCGTGTTAAAAAATTGGTCACCCCCAAGACGGTCAACGCGAGAGATACCGCGGGACGCAAGTCCACCCCCCTGCATTTCGCAGCTGGTGAGTGTTTTTTTTTCCCTTCTCCCCCCTGCCCACCGTGGCCGCCCTCCCTCGCCCCTTTCACCCATCTTCTCTGCTCGTAAAGACTGCTCTTTCTCTTGGATTATTTTGTTTTTATTTTGTTAAATAACGCATAGCGAGGTGGCCCTTTGTATTCTTTTATTGATATAATGTAACGTGGCCCGGACGAAGCTGCTATTGTTGCTGGACGCATCGATACATATCGTCCCTTTGCTCCCGTGAATGTCCATGTTTTTTTTTGTTTTGTTTCATCAGTTGCTTTCCTAGTCATCAAATAACTATTCCACCGACATTGTTAACGCTTAATGGAGCATTGTTAAAGTCGCTTTTTTATTTAATATCTTAATGAAGCTCATTAGGATGATTATTATCTCATGGTGCAGCAAGGAATAATGAATGATATTCGCACTTGTCAGGGTACGGTCGAAGGGAGGTAGTAGAGTATTTACTGTCTGCGGGAGCTTCGATACAAGCAAGAGACGACGGTGGTCTGCATCCCCTACACAATGCTTGTTCCTTTGGACATTCAGACGTAGTTAGACTCCTCCTCGAAGCTGGTGCGAATCCCAACACTCGTGACAACTGGAACTACACGCCGCTTCACGAAGCTGCAATAAAGGTACGGGACGAGTGTGACGCTCTTCTTTATGATTCATTCTTGCGTGAAATTTTATTAGCAAATCCCTGAAAGATTTATTCGAATCTTTCGAATCGCCAGGGCAAAATCGACGTCTGCATAGCTCTCCTTCAGCACGGCGCAGATCCAAATATTAGAAATACCGAAGGGAAAACAGCCCTGGAACTGGCGGACTCTGTGACAAAGCCGGTTCTCACTGGAGAATACAGAAAAGACGAGCTTCTGGAAGCAGCAAGATCGGGCAACGAAGAGCGGCTTCTCCAATTGCTGAATCCTTTAAACGTAAACTGCCATGCGAGCGACGGACGCAGATCAACGCCTTTGCATTTAGCTGCGGGCTATAATCGCTCCAGGGTCGTACAGATATTGTTGCAAAACGGCGCTGATGTCCATGCCAAGGATAAAGGGTAAAATGTTTTTCACGCACTTTACACGTATTCGAGTGTCTGGACGAGGACGAATAATTAATTCCTTGCGACGTTATTGGTTCGTGCATGCAGTGGCCTCGTACCTCTTCACAACGCTTGCTCTTACGGACACTTTGAGGTGACGGAGGCGCTTCTGAAACATGGCGCCGCTGTAAATGCGAGCGATCTTTGGGCATTCACGCCCCTCCACGAGGGTGCTAGTAAATCACGAGCCGAGGTCTGCTCGCTGCTGCTCAGCGAGGGCGCGGATCCCACACAACTCAACTGCCACAGTAAAAGCGCGATCGACGTGGCACCTAGTCTCGAGCTCCAAGAACGATTAGCCTGTGAGTACTAACTGAGCCCAAGGTCATCCCAGATCGTCTCGAAACGATCTAGGCACCTCGAGGCGGGAGTGGGAGAGAGAGCACAGGGTCTTATGTAGAGACTGTCAGATGTCAAACACGATGGTCGATTTATTATTGATTTACAGACGAATACAAGGGACACTGCCTTTTGGACGCTTGCAGGCAGGCGGATCCGGCGAAACTAAAAAAATTCCTTTCCCAAGAGGTGGTTAACTTCAAACATCCGTATACGGGAGACACGGCGCTTCATTGTGCTGTTGCTTCCCCCTATCCCAAGAGGAAGCAAGTTATCGAGGCTCTGGTACGTAAAAACGCGAGCCTTAACGAGAAGAACAAAGACTTTTTGACGCCTCTTCACGTGGCGAGCGATCATTCCTATTACGACGCTATGGATCTACTGCTGAGACACGGGGCCAAGGTAAACGCTCTCGATGGACTGGGGCAGACGGCGTTACACAGGTACGTCGCCGTCGATCGAATCTTGCAGTCATCATCACCGCCATCCCACCACCATCCACCATCGTCCCATCTTTTTAACAAGAATCTGTCAAATGTCAGATGCGCCCGGGAGGACAACGTTCAAGCCTGCAGAATATTACTCTCGTACAACGTTGATCCGACCCTCGTTTCTCTCCAAGGATACACGGCTGCTCAGGTCGCCACGGAGAACGTCCTCAAAATATTGCAGGGTAAGTCTTTGCTACCTTTTTATACGAACATCCACGAATGAACTGTCCAAACGAGAACCGAAACGTTTCTTTCGAATAGATCCCCCGGTTGGTACGGAAGACGCGGAGGTGCAGCTTCTCGATGCGAGTAAATCGGGCGATTTAACTGCCGTCGAGAGAATTCTCCAGGCGAATCCGCATGCCGTCAATTGTCGGGATTTGGACGGGAGACACTCAACGCCCCTGCACTTTGCAGCGGGCTACAATCGTGTCCCCGTCGTCGAGTATCTCTTGGCTCACGGAGCCGACGTTCACGCCAAGGACAAAGGGTGAGAAACCGTACCATTGCTTCCGTTTGTTTTCTTTTGTCTTTCTTAATTATCAAAAATATTTTGTTTCTTCATACACAGGGGTTTGGTGCCTCTGCATAACGCGTGTTCGTACGGCCACTACGAAGTCACGGAACTCTTGGTGAAACATGGTGCCTCGGTTAACGTGGCTGACTTGTGGAAATTCACGCCATTGCACGAGGCTGCGGCTAAAGGAAAGTGCGAGATAGTCAGACTGTTGCTCAGACACGGAGCGGATGCGACGAAAAAAAACCGCGACGGCGCAACGCCGCTCGATCTCGTCAGAGAGAGCGATCAGGATGTCGCCGATTTATTGCGTGGCAACAGTGCGCTCTTGGATGCCGCGAAAAAAGGAAATTTAGCTCGAGTTCAAAGACTCGTTACGCAGGACAATATTAATTGTAGAGACGCTCAGGGTCGGAATAGCACGCCTCTGCATCTTGCGGGTAAGTGTGCTAACTCTCGATTTTCCTCTCGTTGGAGAAAAATTGTGAATTAATGATTCAATTACGTGAATTTTACGCAGCGGGTTACAACAACCTCGAAGTTGCGGAGTTTCTACTGGAACGAGGGGCCGACGTGAATGCCCAGGACAAAGGAGGGCTTATACCGCTTCACAACGCTTCGAGCTACGGTCATCTGGATATAGCCGCTCTCCTCATTAAATATAATACAGTCGTTAATGCAACAGATAAATGGGGCTTCACGCCGTTACACGAGGCTGCCCAGAAGGGACGAACTCAGCTGTGCGCTCTCTTGCTCGCTCACGGGGCCGATCCTTTCCTCAAAAACCAAGAGGGCCAAAGTCCGGTGGACCTTGCGAGCGCCGACGACGTTAGATGTTTGTTACAGGATGCAATGGCATCCCAACAAGTCGTACCATCCCTATTACCTGGAAGTACCAGCAGCGGAGCCGGCCATCTCATCGTAGGCATCAACGCCGTTAACGGGGCGAACAGCAACAGCACAAGCACAGCCATCGCCGCAAGCAACATGAGCAGTCGCCCGCCTAGCATAGTAGCGGGTAAGTTTTACCCTCGCTCTTTCTCGCAACTGCTCACTTCCGGTGCTTCTTTTCATTGGTTTATTTTTCTAGTTCCTGTTACACCGCCGCCCTCGTTGACCCAAGAGACGGTTATAATGCCGTCCGGAGCAGCGATGACTCTGTGCGTTCCGCTGGCTCGTCCGACCAGTTGTCTGAGTCCCATGCCCGCCGCAGCGACCACGACGATGGCCACATCGGCAACGACAACGATAACGACATCGACTACAACGACAACGACGGAGCTGTGCTCCGAACGCGAGACCAAAGACGGCAGCGACGATCGCAATTGTACTAACATCACAAATGTCGCGACTTTCCTACAGAGTCTTGGACTCGAGCATCTGCTCGAACTGTTGGAGCGTGAACAAATCACTCTTGACATACTGGCCGAGATGGGCCACGAGGATCTCAAACAGGTTGGCGTTTCGGCGTATGGTTATCGCCATAAGCTCATCAAGGGGATGGACAAGCTACTCAGTTCAGCAGCAGGATCGATATGGCAACCTTCCGTCAATCCAGGAACCCTTCTCGTCGACCTGCTCAGCGAGGACAAAGAATTCCTGGCGGTTGAGGAAGAGATGCAAAGTACTATCAGGGAACATCGAGACAATGGACACTCGGGTGGGATATTCGGACGCTACAACATCGTGAGGGTGAGTGAGATCAAAAAATCGAATTTTCGCATTGCAGTGCGTTGTCCCCGATCCTTCTTCGATACATTAACCACTTCCTTTTATACAGATACAAAAAGTGCAAAACCGAAAATTGTGGGAACGGTACGCACATCGACGACAAGAAGTGGCAGAGGAAGTCGCGGCGGCAGGTCCAGCATCGCCGAGTAGCGTTCCTCGAACGAATCCAAGTCCCACGTCCCCTCAGGCGAATGAGAGAATGCTTTTCCACGGTAGTTCTTTCATCAATGCGATCGTTCAGAAAGGATTCGACGAGAGACACGCCTACATAGGCGGTATGTTCGGGGCAGGAATTTATTTCGCCGAGCACAGCAGCAAGAGTAATCAGTACGTTTACGGAATCTGCGGTGGAACGGGGTGTCCGACCCACAAAGATAGAAGTTGCTATATTTGTCACCGGTGAGCTAATTTTTCGATCGAATCTCTTTCTCCCACTCCCATTATTCTTTTCACCTTTGTTTTTACTGTTTTCTTTATTGCAGGCATTTATTGTTGTGCCGAGTTACGCTCGGCAAGTCTTTCCTCCAATTTTCGGCAATGAAAATGGCTCACGCCCCACCGGGTCACCACAGCGTGATGGGTCGACCCTCGCAGGGTGGACTCGTATTTCCCGAATACGTCGTTTATCGCGGTGAACAAGCTTATCCGGAATATCTAATAACGTACCAGATCGTCAGACCGCAACAGGAATCCGGTAGTGGACCCGGTGGTAGCGGCTCCGGTAGCGTCGGGGGTGAAGGCGCTGAAGAGCGGTGATCGGAAGAACCGAGCCCTGCGGCTAGATTCCGTCGTCTCTGCTGTTGTCAGAGACCGAGAGCTTGCAGTGCTCTGTCCTAATTGACGCTACGATCTCATATTCCCTTTTGGACAGTGATTCTCGCTCGCGGAAGGTTCGAGAACGTTTTATTCATCATTTCATTATCGAATCTCATCACCCCTTCTCCGAGGCGAAATCATGTTTTTGTTCTTCATACACGAGCAATGTCGGAGGACAAATCATTTCGGTTTTCAAAAGATAACGTGCCTCTCTCCCTCTCGCTCCCTCTTCCCCAACTACGAACCGAACTACGGGGAAAAAGTCGAAGGCAGAGCGAGATGGATTCACGGATGGATGGAAACGGCACTCTCCGCTATCATCGACTCGCACCGTTTAGTATTTACATTATTATAGGTGACGGTGGTTTCTATTTATATGGGTATCAATGAGCTCGATTAGGTGTATCTCCGTCGAGTTTACCGACGAGCGGTGTTTGTATTATATGAAAGACCGAGCAATCGCCCGGTCGTAATCGTACGTTGCAGTGAATTACTCCCGGGGAACGAGATAATATTCGTCGCCCTACGATTCTGCTTGCGGAACACGCAGTTCCAGATGCCTCGGGGATTCCGACAGGAGGCGTCGATTTTTTCTAATGCTTGTAAGAATAATAAAAAACCACAAAAAAAGAACAAAGTGCGGCTTGATAATCATTGCATAAGATTCCATTTTGTTTGCTTCACCGAGCGGTTTTTCTATTGATTATTTATCAAACTCCTCGGACTGTATTAGTGAAAAACGGAGAAAAACGAGCGTGACCGCAAAAGACCCGGATACAATTGGCGATCGAGTAAATATTTTTCAGCAAGCATTTAAAAGTTGTATTTAAAAAATTAGATTGTTCAATAGTGAAAAAGAAAGATGGTGGCGCCGGTCGCGCGATGTTTTGACGCGATCATATCGAATGGAAAATTTACGGATCATTACGATGCCCGAGCACAAGCAACCCGTCCGCACGGCGCCACCTCTGTACGACGCGGACGATAAAATCTGTTATAATCTCGCATGCTTTCGGAGCGTGTAAGAGGTAAAAACAGCAGCACCTTCTTGGAACGTGATATTAGGCGCCAAAGTCGACTTAGATCGGATCCATGTCGCGGTCGCGAATAGCTCATTGTTTGCAATGGAAAATTTGGTAGCTTGTCTGTAAAAAAACGTGGTCACACTCTCTTTAGTCGTTGGATCATCGTTGCAGGATCGATTAAACAACGGCGCGCGTGGCTCGATCTTGCTCTCGCTCGCTAGTCGAACATTAACGGAGCGAGGCTCCTTGATAACCCTCCGAAGCGCCGGGGTTATGACTTTTGTGCACCGTGATAACGTGTGCCCAGAGAGAGCGGGGGTTATGTGTCAAATCACCAGTCCCGTTTCCGATTATTTCAACTTTTTCTTTCGTTCGGTTAACGCAGTCTTTAAAGAGATTATTAACAATTTCCGCAACATTGCACAGGTCGAAATATTCCATGAGCCATTGTGGAAAGACTGAAAGGAATGGACTAGCTGCAATCTCGAGTCATTGAAATTGAAACATACATGCAACGGCTACGACGCATATTCTTTATTTTACGGTTCAGCCGCGGGACCCGGACCCTAGGGGTCACGTTGGAACTATTTTGATCACGTCGCACTCACGAAGACGAGGATCATCGTAGCGCATTTCCCAAGCCCGAATCCCCAATTCCCCATCCTTCGTGAAGAGAAGTGCCGGGTCGTCCCGGCCAGCGGGTAAGCCGGACAGCTCGACATTTTCGGACGTCAATTGGAGACAAAAAGAACCGAGAAAATGCAGTCAACGCATTTTTTAAATCCAAACGTGCTCGAGTCTAGAAACAACGCAGCTGCCATCACCCGACGCTCCCCCGTAATAGACGACCCTCATCGCGCTTATCGGATATCATTCGCCGGTACTTTTTACCCTATTTCATTCAATTTTCCCGTGACGAACCGTGCGCAACTATTTTCTGATAAATATCATCCAAAAATAAATATACTGCGAGCGATATAGCATCGCTGGAGAGCATCATTGTAGACGCCTACGCGGCCAATGATTTTTCAAAATATTTCTTACGCGAGATAGCGCGCGATAGAAATTCCACGTGCACGAATTTGTTTCCCTAAATATAATTCTCCGGATTTAAACTTTCGTGTGACCGCAGATACTTGATAACGGTCGTCTTCCTCGACTGTAATCGACAGTGACAACCGACGACTCGAGTTATATCGCCCGCGCCGTATCAAAATCATGCGTTCATATATCAACGCAATATGCGTCTCGTGTGTCGTTCGTCGTGTTGTAACTCACCAAATATAAACAAAAACCAAAATTCTCGAGATATATCTCCCAGTATACGTTTTGCTTGTCATCAAACAGAGAAGAAAAAAGATAATAGCAATAATTCATCTCCAACGAAACATCGAGTGTCTATCGGGCCGATACGTTACGTGGCACCCTCTCGTGGAATTGTATTGTTCGGCTGGAACGAAAAACGAAGAGAACCGCGACGAGACTACGCATCGTTGAGCACACGTAAAAATATTTACTCGGAAGATAGGAGGAACTAACGTAAAGACAGCTTTTGGCAAGACGCGCCAAGTGTTTCTCTTTTTTTCCTTTAATTCTCTCTCGCTCGAACTTATTTCGACACGCGTTCGTCGCGTGACTCGCGAAAAACGATGTCGCAAAAAAATACGCGCCAACCGAACGGAAGCGCGTGGGGTAGGTTTGTGCTTCGAACAGTTTGTTTTTGTATTATCCCTTCTCCTCTGTAGTATCGACTGACGAACCAACAGCAAATCGCACTGTATTTATCATCTTCATCTACATTATCATATTTTAAGCAGCTGTTCCGTGGACGTAATACCACGAAAAATGGCTTTCCTTGTTTACACGCCTTCATATCTCGTATAAAAAATGTTTCTGTTTGTCGTTCTTCAAAAAGACATTAAAATTTTTCACATTAGAATCATCGGGTATTTAGAAAGTATACTTCAGGCAGTATAAAAATTTGTTGGTCAAAAGTTCAAGTCTCGGATCTTTTCTCAAATCAACATTTCTTAATCGGCGTATATGCTAATAACTCCAAAACCCATTAACCGCAACAGGTACCATTTTTTCCACACGATCATTGCGTCGGTATGAAAAAAAAAAAAAATCAGATTATTTAAAAAAAATACCATTTCTCGAGACACCGACCCAGGAGGCCACCGTTTTGCTAATTTTTACTCAAACAATGATAATCGTAATATCTAGTGGGCCCATAGACATATTTTTCATAGAGGAGGAATATTTCCTCCTTCCCCGATGTTTGAGAAAGCGACTTTAAAGGTCAATGAATCGCGATTCCCAAAACAGCTTCCACGACGATGTAAGAAAGCCGTGGGATTTTTCTTTCCAAACTAATTTATTCTCGTCCCATAAAAGTCCCATAAAAATGATTAGAATTTTCGTCTGAGAAAGTATTCCGAAGCGTTTTTAGTCTATCCACATTTCTCTATCGGACCGCCATCGCGACGTTCTACTGGAAATTCAACAAGCTCGGGCTACTCTCGCTCTATGAATGTTTTCAAAATATATGTGCCCGCATAATCGTCGTGGAGGTTGATGAAACTTGAAAGAGTACATTGGATTAATGAAAAGGAACCTGATTCAATAACGAGCTTACGAATCTTCCGCGACAGTGGACATTCTACGAGTGACGACACGAGGAAAATAGAATGCCTCGAATCGAATAACACGTGTTACGAGACATCCTAGCGCACGCGCACTAGTCAAATGAATGTTGAACTTTCCGAACAGTTGTATGGAAAGCTTAACGCATTAGTTAAATAATTCAAAGATGGATTTATGACAACGCATGTCTAATTAACTTTCAAAAATATTGATTGCAACGATGACTTGCGAAACAGCGAACAGCAGAGCAATCAGGAATTCCGATATTTCATATCGCTCAATTTTCAGAAAATAATTCACACACTTGTCAAATATGTAATTTTGATGCATCGAGGCTCCTTCAATTGTTCCTTAATAGATTCTTCTCGAACTTACCCTGGATTCCTTTGTTTAGATTTCTTCGAAGTCGTAGCCAATTGTTCAATTGCCAAAAAAATATTTCATATACAAATTGTTCCCGCGTTTTGACAATCCACACGTTAAAAAAACTTACCCCGTCAATTCGTAGAGCATTGCTTAAGGGAGAAAATCAACCGTGCTCCTCCATTGAGAACTGAATTGATGGATTACGGATTATTTTCTTGAACACGTCGATGTTGATACGATGTGGATTTTGAGTTTGTTGGTAGCGCATTCCACAAATCGAAAATTCATGTTTTTCTAGGTTATCGTTAGACACATGCTGTAATACGAGGCCATACGTTCAACTCATTGAAGTAGTAGTCCTTCAAGCATTCGATAAAATTGTATTGTCAAAACACAACAAAGATCATTTCATGCGTTTGTTTATCCACGCTGACATGAACGCTATACCGTAGCGAGGAGTGGGTCGACGGAATATATAATGAATGAGAAAAATGAATAAGAATGTCGACTGCTCTGCTCGGTTCTTGGGGTCTCGAAATTCCCGGGGTATTTACACAGAGTAGTAGCAGCCAAAGCTGTAAGCGTTCGTTACAGTCGCAAGCGACATCCCTCATCGTCTCTCGTGCATTTTTCGATCCCCCGGACACCTCCGATGCAACAAGCGCCTTTCCACTTCTTTCTCTACTGTCGCCACCAATCTCGAGCTTTTTTACTTTTGTATGTGGGCAAAATAACCAACACATGCACGAAGCACGTGGTTCGGGTAACTTCCTCATTGGTCGTTGCAAGTCGATCACGTGAAAAACACGAGGGGAGTATTGGGCGCACGTTGGAAAACCGGCTGTAAACGGGGATTGGCGATCGCGAGCGCGTATAGTTATTATTACGAATCCCCCGAGTGAGGATCCGGGGACAGTGCGGCACGATGAAGAAGCGGGCGGGGCATTGATTTGGGGGAAGGAGCACGCTCGCTCGTTCGGTCGAGTAAGACGACGAGCGACTGACAGCGGACAGACGGTTTCCCGACGTCTCACAAGGCGGAGAGTGTCGAAGCGCGTGCGTTTCGTCCAAAATACGCGATTACGAGTGAAACGTCGTTAATCGACTCCTGACAATATTATCTCTCCTTTTACGCGTCTTTTTCGCTGCCTATTGTCGAAAAATTACCGTCTTTCTTCTTTTAAAACAAATATATCAAACGATATTCCACACAATCTGATTCGCGTTTAAGCTTGGAAAGTTGAAAGAGAAGTGAAGGAAAAAAGATCCTTCGGTAATTCGGTTGAGTTGTTAATGGTGAAAAATCGAACGAACGAGTAAGCAACAAGTGTTTGAAATAGTTTTTCTCAAATTCTTCCACCGTGTACGGATTCGCGTAACTACGATCGTGAGCACATATCGAGCTGATGCAACTCGACTGATCGTTGAGTGGTTGCCATTGAAGATCGCCGGTAAACCTGTTCAAGAATCATCGTGACCAAAAGGGTCTTCGTGCATTCGTCCTCGACGGAACGGGTCAACGGATAAACAAATCTGCCAATCTGCTGCTACGCGTCAACGAGCGCGCGACTGTCAAGTATTGTTATCCTCTTCAACGCGATACTCATCTCGTCTTCGAATTCGCACAACAAAACGTAAGTATTTTCGTTGCTGTGTGTAATATAACCCGCTCCCGCGTTTCTTGATTAATCATTCATTCGATCAATAATTCACGCAGATTTCGTATCGTCAGCGCGGGGACACTTGCTACAAACACCTGTTACGACCAATGCCCCATTAAATCGCTCCCGCGCAGCTAACGAAATATTACGATAAATGTTCGCCGGGAACGCCCGATTCTTACCGAATTTTAGAAAAATGCACACGGAAACTGAGAGAGTGCCGTGTGTAAATTTTCTGAGTGTCATATTTATTTAGATTACGAAGATTTCTTGAACGATAAGTCAGGCAGGATGCGTATAATTTTAGAAAGGTTAGAAAGAAAATGTTCGGTAATAAATTCACGATATAATTCGGCATGTATGAGTCGAGTTCTCGAACTGACGAAGGTTGTTGGAAAATTCTCAAGCCATAGCATCTGTCTTTTTCGGTAAGTGCACACATTGCTGGGTGGCGTAGAATCGAAGTTTACGAATAACAGAAAAAAGTCGAATCCGAAGAATAGATGAGACGCGGCGCATCTTGCTTTTTGACGTTTACCTTTTCCCGTAATACTCGGCGTCCAGAGACAAATGTCGGAATGAAAAATGAACCTGTCTTTGCTGGTGGATGCGACAACGTCGTGGCCATGATCGTGCCGGCACGGAGACACGACGAATGATACGCTCTGCTCGGCTCTCTGAAAAGGAAATCGGAAACTCGTCTCGTCGTTACGCGTTTTGCTTCGTGTCTTTACGGGTTTTCATCTATTTTTTCTTCTTTTTAAATAAAGATGCGTCTCACGATGAACGTGATGCTGATACTCGCTCGTAACCAGTTCGACCACCATATTTCGAGTCCCTCGGGACGGCGATATTTATGTTTTTTTTTTTCCTTATACGAGGTTGGACGGATTTGGCCAGGATTATCCTGCAGTTGTAGCGGGAAACGACGAGAGGAGGAGAGATAAAAGCTTTAGCGAGTGCATTAGTGTCGGAATTGGAAAAGATCCAAGGGCGATGATGAAGCGCGCGCGACCGCGAACCACGCGACAACTGAGATAAATTTAGCTTGCTGGGCACCAATGCGACTCGGGACGCGCCAGCTATTTTTTGTCGCGTCCTCCGACGCGACTATTCTCGTTGCATCGCTTTTTTGTTATTTTTATGTCAGCACGGAGTTTATTGTATATTTGATTCTCGAAGCTGCTCGAAATGACGTTTCTCGCGCGAGCTCGTACGAGCCTCAATTGAACAGGCCGATTAATCTCGTTCTGGTAATAATCTGATGGAATATCGAGAACGATTGCTTTAAACATTAGCGCAAGGGGAAGGGGGTGAGGGAACAGGAGTCGTATGTTGTAATATCGCATTGATATTTGTATGCATATTATGAAGGAATGTGTCTGAGAATTCGACAAGAAGGAGAGATACGAGCGCGAGAACGACAGATTAATAAATATCACGTTATGCAGGGAGGGGGAGCGCGGGCAAGGCCAACTGATCGGAGGATTAAAAATGTGTTTTTTCCACCGTGATTACAGATCCAAATGTGTTCGATAGCGATGCCCGGGGAATTGATGCTGGGCCACAGTCCACCGGCGTACAGTCATCATCTTCTGTACAGTCATCATCACCACCGTCCTCTGGTGGTTAATTCACCGCAGCCGGTAGTAGGCCAACGCGCAACCAACAGCACGAGGTCGGTTCCACCTCGAATAAGGCCGTGCCTGTCGAGCGGATCGATCGAGACTCATAGCGATGCCGCGAGGAACTCTGAGGCGGCAGTCACTGCAGCTATTGCCCGAAGAAAAAAAAGAGTCGTCTTCGCCGACGATCGAGGACGTCCTCTGACCCAGGTACGTCGAACTGTCCTCTATCGCTTGTTTGACCGTTTCAGCCGCTCTGTGATTTATCAGAGTGGAGAAAAAACGAAATGCACTCGTTGACGTTGTCGTTTATTTATTGCAGATTCGAGTAATGTCCGAACCGAGCAACGTGCCGCCCTTGTGGACTAGTGCCTTTCTCGCTGGTGTAACGCGATGGAGTGAACAACCGCAAACCAAGAATAAACTACAGCTCAAGGCCCAACTGGAATCGGGTAACGAGGCAGTCGGATCAGAAGCGAAAACGTTGAACGAGAACGGCTCCCGATGGGAAATGAGCTTCGTCCAACCGGCCAGTGACTATTTGGTTTTTCGACGAAAGCTCGACGAGGAGGCAGTCAGCCTTGAAAATGTAATCCTCCGCGAGGCCGAACAGTGTCTCGTTGGAACGATCAAGGTTAAGAATCTCGCTTACGACAAAGAAATAATAGTGAGGGTGAGCAGCGACGGTTGGGCTAGTCACGAGGACATTCATTGCGCCTACGTCGAGCAGCCTCCTTCCGTTCCTCAAACTGCTCTCGTTCTCTACGACACTTTCCGGTTCCGCCTCACACTACCAGTCAAATCTGATCTTGTCGAGTTCTGTGTTCGCTATCGAGCTGCCGGTACCACCGAATATTGGGACAACAATGGCGGAAAAAATTACAGCCTTCGCAAACGCCACAATCATCAGCGAAACCAGGTTCGTTGACCGTCAAATCGCCCAATTATTTTCTCTTACGAATGAGAGCTTGTTATCATTGAGATTTGTTTTTCTAGAATTTAGGACGAACCGTTAGCTTGAACGACATTGGGTCAATCTCGAATGGAACTATTTTCGGCGGAGGTTCTTCCCTCTGTCACTCCGATCGAGGAACGGCGATAACCACAGATGCCACCAGAGCCAATATGCTCACGTGGAGTGAATTTGCTTCGTGGCAGCATCTCAACAACGACGCGCCCTACTGGTGAGAGAAGGACGAGGCGAGAGCGGACCATTTATAAAGACACTCGAGAGCAAAAGAGTCTTGGAGTCTCGCGAGCATCGAGCTCAACGATGATGAGGAAAATACGAAGAAAATCAAATGACCGCTCGTTGCAACATGCTTCAGCAACGCAAGGAAAAAGCGAGAAAAAGAGAGAGAGAAAGAGGGGGATAAAGATTCAAGGCAGACAGAAGTTGGACGAAAAAGTTTGAATCGACGGTCGTTCTCGACAGAGGTGAGTGTAATGCGTGTAGGAGCCCTTGTCTCGTTAGATGCATGCGAACACGTGCGACCACCTCGGTCGTCGTATATTACGGTTTTAAATATTCTAAAGATACCGGCGACGTTTGTCGCTGCGGTGGGAAAGAGACGAGAGAGCGAGTGAGCCCGCGTGGGTCGACGTTGCCCGCCAAGTCGATCGAGTTTTATTTTCCCTCTCCACGCGTCACATATATTATGCGTGACAAGGACGTCCTTCTCCCTTTGCTCCGTACATACGAGCGCGCAACCAAACTGGACGGTGCTCCAGCAGCCGTATGAACTTTCTCTCTATAAATAGTCCCGCCGGAAGAGACTCGCTGAGAACACTTCTCCACGTTATCGGAATTGTCGGCATCACACGCAACGACACTATACATTCCGGTAGGACAAGATCGAGACCGGTCCAGGCGCGGTTCTCGCTCCCCCGTCCCTTTTCCGCTGAACGTCTAGACTCGCGCGTGGGTTGAAGATCGGCTACAATAGCTGGCCGTCTGTAAAAATTCATTTTTCTCCATTCTCGCCTCCTTTCTCTCCCAGTTTTCTCACCAAGTGTCGCAACCATCTCGGCTGCACTGATATCTCGCTCGTCCATCATTACATCCAAATTTCAATATGGCTCGGTTTCATTTATCGCTTCCGTATGTTACAGGCTCGAGCCGACACACCAACATCAACCGCAGGCGACTCTGGTCCAATTCCTTCGTTGCAGCATGTCGTAAGTCGTTGTGGACACGGTGCTACGTGAATCACCGAACAGCAGGCTTCGCGGTCCGATACGATCCTCCTCAAATTTTCACATTCGCTCGCACTTTTGCTTTGAGTGCCTCATTGTAACTGTTGCTTCCTCGCACGGTGCTCCACGCTTTCTTTTTCTCTTCCTCGCGACGATGATCGTCCAAATTTTATCTTACTCGTAAACAACTTGCAACGCTATTCGATGCGGAACAACTATTTAATAGAATCGCACCTTCATTTGCCCTTTATATACGACTAAAAACGTAGAATAGGCGGACCATCCAAAATGATACGGTGATTAATGTAATTTTTTTTTTTTTTTTGACACTCGTTGGCAAAAGAGCCTGATTGTTGATGAATCAGAACAGACATTTCTGCACACGTTTTTTTGCCGATTATTACTGCTTCTCACTTTGACAGTCTTGACAGTACAATTATCGACCTTAAAAACTATTAATTGGTTAAGACCCTTCGGAAAAGTGGAATTTTGTTTATCCATGAAAAAAAAAAACGAAAAATGTGCCCGAAGAATCTGGCCCTCCGCGAAAGGAATGCCTTGAAGGACCATCAAGGGATAATGACGCGTGTAGAAATATATCCGCTTGAAGCGAACATGCCCTTTACAGAGAGCCGCAAGACTGACAAATTCTCGTGATGACCCTTATACACCCATGTATCTAGAAACTATTTTTTCATTCGATTATTTTTTTTTAGTCCAACAAATGACTTTTGTAAATATCGTTATAATCGTTCCGACTCGAACAATTTCCTAATTATCAGTAGAGATTATAGTTGCAATAAGCTTTGTTATTTACACACGGAGAAAGTTTATATTGTTTTGTATACGATTATGTTGTATATTACGCACAGCCGCAACAAGATTTATAATTGATTATTATATTAGAAATTGTATATTTTTAACACGATATATTTATTTGTCGAGCGAATAAAAAGATGCGTTTTTATAATGACTGAAGAAATTGTCGTTTTTGGCGGTGCAGAGGCAGCCCGTGGCTCTGGCGTTAACGGTTGCCGCTGCAGAAGGCGAAAATCACGGCCAGACGATCGACTCAATCCAGTCGAGATAAGAACTGACCTTCGTGTATATCGCTGGAGAATTTTTGAATCCACAAAACTTTCCAAAACTCGTCACTCCGACGAGGCTGTACGTACAATAAGGATCCTTGAGAACGCGCTGCAACGGACCCCCACTGTCCCCCTGTCGCCAAACCAGTTCCTCGTCATTTTCCTGTCTCTATTCCCTCGATCTGCCCTCTCGGGAGGAAAAAACACAATTTACCTGACACGTATCTTTGCCGCCTTCCATGACCCCGGCGCAGAGCATTTTCTCAATCAAACCCTGGGACATTCTTCGACCTCCAAATTCGCTAGTAAAGTGCTTCTCGCACGTCTCTTTCGGTACGTAATCGAGGCTCACTTTCATCAGGTGTGTGTTACCCTTCGAACCTTCGGAAAGTTCCACGAACCCGATAATTTAGCTGCTGTGTACTTATAAAGTCGAGCTTCCCGTTTTTTAACTCTTCGAGTGCACACCTACAATGCATGTTGGGTCAATCTGACCCAAAGCGTTTTTCAATCGTTATATTCCGGAAATCATGCATTTTTTGTTTTTTTTTTGTAGAGACGTTTTTTTGAAGTAAATTGTCCATATTTTATGGCTCTACAATTTTTTTTTTTACGATCACGAAAATTTAATGCCAAAACATTGGTCGCGATTAAATGCCAAACAAACGGTGACAGAACATTGTTGGGGTCAAAACGACCCAGTATGCACTCGAAGGGTTAACTCATTGTCAGCCTCGTCACTTTTTCCTACTTTGATAAACATTTCGAGGAGATTGCAAGATTGTGAGGGGAAATAGAAAAAGAAACCGACAAAACGGAAAAGCGGAGTCTCGTCAAGTAGCCAAACGAAAAACTTGAATGCGCATGTGTAAAGCGACCATTGGCCAGTACTGCTGTTTTCACTTGTGTTTGTAATCACGTGGTTGACTCTATGTTAACAGTGATTACGTACTCGCGGGAAGGTTTTGACAAAAAATGAGTAGAAATTATTTTCCCAACTCCCAAAAAATAAAAAATTGAGTGAAAAATCTTGTTAATTGCTTAGAAATTAGTAGATTACATTCCACGGGTTACCCAGTGATCTGAAAGGTGGGGAAAAATATTTTTCTGTTTGCCCGAAAAATAATAAAGAGAAGAGCTCTCTTCTGGGTTTTCACAAAGTTATTTTGGTTCCCAGCCCCGTTCATCTCGTGTTATACATACCGTAAGCGGTAGTACCGAAACCGGAAGCGATTGGTTTTTCCTTTTGAAAGACCGTGAGGTTCGTTTCGACTTCGAGACAAGCTGGTCTTATCGCAGCCCCCAGTTTGAGCGGTTTATCAATTTTTAGTAAGGCTATGTCGTGATACCTGGCGGGAATTTTGTACTCGGGGTGTGGAATTTTCCCGACGACCGACCGTTCTTCCATTGCGCTCTCTGGATTCGCGTAATCGGTCAGACCGACGCGTATCTTGGAAGCGGGCTTACCTCTGTGCTTCGAACAAACAAAACACTTTCGTCGGCATATCTCCAATCGTCATCTCACTCAAAATAATTATCTTATCTCTTCTTAACCCTCCGAGGTCACACGTTCTAGGAACAACGCGGCGGTCACAGGGGGTTGCAATGACCCAGTATCGTTCCGAGCGACCCATCAAAATTCAGGATATTAGTTTGAACCTTCCGGAATGAGAATATCATGGCAAAAAATTTTTACCAAATTTTCAAAATGGCGAAAAAAAATCAGCAACGAGGTAATGCGTAAAAAAAAAACAATTTTGGGAACCCCGACGCACCGTTAATGTGAGGGCCAGCCATTTCGTGCGCCAAGAACTTCTGTAGTTCTAGCTAAAAGTTGCGCTTGGAGTCATTTTGACCCCGGGTGATCGCGAAGGGTTAATATCTATTCGATCTTATGGGCTATCAGAGGAAAAATTGGAAAGAAGCAACTTGACCAACGAGCTGTCCAGACAGTGCGCGGCGGTGAGAATGTAAAGGTCTGATATGACGCTCCCTCCGCATAGCCAGGCCACTGGATCGCCGTAACCGACCACCGCCTGCCGTGGCGCGCAATTCCGAAGTTATATAGAGAATAGAAAACGAAAACGATTTAACGCTCAGCTGCGATTCTCATCCGTAATGGACAGCTTACCATGTGAGGAAATTCCGTCGGTTTGGCTTTGACGCCGCCGATTATAAGGGGCGTTTCGACTATTCCACATTTCGATACGACTTTCGATGAACCGCCGATTCTCAACACTGGCGACGCCTCTTCGGTGTATACAAGTTTTCCGTACTCCTTACACTCTGTCGATTCGTTTAAAAATCATATTCAAATCTATTGCGATTTGCTCACTCGAAGCTTGGAAATATTGTTCAATTTTATTCCTACTTTCTCGGGACTTTCTTTCCGCACTAACGTTGTTGATGCTCGCTAGCGCCACCACCACTAACGACGTATAAAGAAGCAGTCGCTGCTCGAACAAGAACCACATGTTTCCCTCGTTTTTCGGTACAAATACTGTCTCGCTCCCCGATATATATATATGTCAGCACACGTCTCGATCTACTTTATTTGCTGGTCGGTCAGCCGCGTATAGCGAATTGTAGACAACAGATCGTAAAAAGTTAACACTGTCGTTCTTAATGAGATTTCGAAAAGTCGTTTTCGTTTTTGTTAAGCGAAGATTAAACCTGGGTATCCCAACCAAGGTCCAGGAAGTTTAAACGGCCCGCATTTACCATGTTGTGCACGTGAAAATCGTCTGAGCGATACGGTATTTGGCGGAACGATACGCTTTGCTCGGAGATACATATGTATGCGATATTTACGTGTGCGAAGAGGATCGTATATGTTTTTGCTATATACATGCGTCATCGAGAAAATGGGGAGATTTATTTGGTGAATCGTTTGCTTGAACGCCGGACCGGTTTTCGGGGTAGGTGAACAATAAAATCCACTTGCGGATTTCGCATATGAATTGGCAGACGCACAGACCAGTCTTTCGTATATATCACGACGATTCTGGTGGGTGCCATCGTAGGAAACGTACGCGCACAAGGACAGAAGTGAGGGTGGGAGATGGAATGATATCTATTGCTCGTACGATCGAAAATCGCCAGTCAGATTCGAAGGTGATTGGAGGCTTAGAGTATTCAAATGGTCCGACCAAACGCGTTGACAGTGCTCGATCGTCGGCTTTCAGCGTGCGCGATTCTGCATGGAGTCTGAGCTACAAAACCGGTTGGGTACGCAGTCATTCTAATAAATATCGCACATGGAAATGAAACGAGAATTTGCTTCGACTTGATGCGTGCGAAACGAGCAAAGAGCTATCGTGCATCACGACTTCCTTCCTGCTGGAAGGACGACAATTCTCGGGACAGTCACCGCCACTGACAACGTTCTCAGGATGAGTCGTTCGTCAAACGGGAATCACACAAATAATTAGTTTATTTCCTTTACGCGTTCGCGCTTAGTTAACCGGAACGCCCTGGTCCACGTCGAAATGCTCGAATTCCAGCCACGAACATAAAGAAACGTAAACAATAACAGACCGCGATATCTTCGTCTCACGAAATGACATTTGGAAAAGTAGTTTTCGCTATACGTTGAGTGTCATTTGAACGCTGTAATGCCAACCGAAGTGCACGTCGTCCAATACTTCCGCATTCGACCCGTTGCGTGATGAGTGGGAAATCTTTGGGGATTTCCACAGCATTCGATGAAACGAAACACATTGCGAGGCACAATATATGCGCCAAACGCCTCGCATGTTATTCACGTCAGCGGACAAATACCGAGAAAGAGAGAGGGAAGCCAGCCTCTCGTGCACACTGTCATTCCGATCGTTCGCGGTTTTTTTACGATAAATACGCGCCCAACGACGAACGGGGGGTAAGGGAGAAGGGAGACAGGCGAATACTTGTCGCGCGTACGATCGAAAATCGTCAGTCAGCCACATTCCGAGGCGGTCAAAAGTGTTGAGGAGGAAGATTCAGTGAAACGTGCAGTCCAATCGCGAACGATATGCCGGTGCTCATTCACTATTTTTTTGCGTACGCGTGTCTGCTGTTGTTAGATCCTTTGGGCATCGAGGCTCAGCGTCAATACGACCACGGTACGTATGAAATGTTCGATTATAAAAACGTTCGGAAATAAGATGTCGCGCTCCGGTGTGATCCAGGCGATGGGTGCGAGACGAGCGATGGGCAATCGGGTAAGTGCGAGCTTCTCACGGACTGTCCATCCGTGTATCGAGACGCGTTAGCCGGTATCTTACCGAGCAAAGTCTGCGGCTATTTGGGTTACGATCCGGTCGTCTGTTGTCCCTTGGTGTCTCGGCCTACGAGCACTATCAGCCAGACGAGTACCAGTACAGAAAAACCGCCTTTGACCGAAACGGAAACAGAGACAATCGTCGGATTCGAGGTCACTGGGCGTCTCGCTGAACAAAGTGAGTCAGACGCTTCATATTCGTTGCAAAAAATCTCTGTATCATCGTCTATAGCGTGTTTTTTCGATGTTGATATCGGTTCGCAGAATGCGCTGAGTACGCGAAATCAGTGTATGCGATGGTCGACTCGCCGATCCTTTCGGCAGTACGCCGCTCGTTAAATATTTCTTTGTGCGCCGTCAAGTCTCAGAAACTCATTGTTGGAGGAACAAAAGCCGAGCCTAAGGAGTTTCCTCACATGGTCGCTGTGGGCTTTGACTCGAAATCAAATCCCGATCAACCACCGGTCTGGCTCTGCGGTGGAACTCTCGTCTCCGATCGATTCGTTTTAACGGCGGCTCACTGCGTTTACTCCACCTCGTAGTCCGTATATTTTGTCGTTATTCTGCAATTCGTCGTTTCTCATATTCGGCATATTCCAAATCATTATTATGGTTTATTATTATTATTTTTATTGTGATACCAGTGGAAAGGCTGCTTGGGTCCGATTGGGCGATTTGAATCTCGCGAGGGAAGATGACGATGCTCGGCCACAGACGATTCGCATTGCAGAACGGATTCGCCATCCGGAATTTAAGCGACCCTCCTACTATCACGATATTGCACTCCTCAGACTGGAATCGAGAGCCGTCTTCAATGCTTTTACGAGACCAGCTTGTTTACCGAGTGCCGAGTCTGACGAGGGGAACAACGAGGAGCGATGGGAACGAGCCGTCGCAACCGGTTGGGGTCGTGTCGATTGGGGTATGTCGCTCTTTCTTATGTACCCAATAAATGCTTCTCATCGAATGAAATGAAAATAGAAAGTAAAGAGGAAGTACAGACTTATACAGAATATTTTACAGAATTTGCCGACATCATAGCGGTTGGACGATTTTTCAAAAAACTCAGATTTTCCTCAAATTTGAAAAATCATAAAATTTAAACCGTTCAATCGATATTCCCCAAATTCAATGCCAACCTTCCTATGATGATACTCTATATATTTATAAAAAAGAATTAGTAATAAATCTTAAAATTTGCGGAGGTTAGAGCGTCGATACCCTTTTTTTGAAAATTTCAAAATGTCGTAGAATTCGTATTATTTTAGCAATTCCAACAAAATTTCCAGAGAATGAAGAGCATATATCTGTGCAAAACGGGAGCCCTGTAGCTCAAATCGTTCTCGAGTTATGAACGTTTGAATTTTACAGTGCCACAACACACACACACACATCCGGACATTTTTTCTAGATATGATTTTTCGATGTTTTGGGACATTTTAAGCACATTGACATTGAAAACTGGATGAAAAAAATTTCCACCGCCACCGTGGTGAAAATTGAACATGGAAACTTTATCGAGCGAACCACGTGTAAAAAGTGGATTGTTATTTTTTTTTTTCTTACTAAGAAATGGACCGGTTCGTTCTCAACCCGGTCGCAAAGGTCCAGAGTTTATATTTCTCTCAATTTATCGTGTCTTAGCTGACGATGAAGGCTCGAATGATCTTCTGAAAGTGACGCTGGACAGAGTTTCTCAGGAGAGCTGCAATCACAGCTATTTCGGTGATGGAACCAGCGATCGACAGCTCGCACGAGGCATTGTCGGTAAATGGCAAATTTGCGCCGGTCAGGAGGGGCGTGACACTTGTCAGGTTAATATTCATCCCACAAAGATAAATTTACATTGGAAAATCAATGGCTGTTCGTGATTATCGATTCATTTTCGATTCCACAGGGCGACAGCGGTGGACCTATCGCCGTATTCAATTCGAAACACAAATGTATGTATGACGTCGTCGGTGTCACGAGCCTTGGGAGATGGTGTGGTAGCAGAGTGCCCGGTGTATACACTCGGGTCAGCAGTTATTTATCTTGGTTAGAAGACACCATATGGCGTTAAACACACATGCTTTCTATTTTTATGAACGTCATATTTGCGCTCTCTGCACGATAAACGAATATCTCTGTAAAATAGTAATACGACGATTATTACCCGAATTCCACGTCCAGGATGTTTCAGCTTGATATATAATCGGATGTAGTGTTGAAACCTCCATTATTATTTTGTGCCGAATTTCAACAGCGATTCATGCAAAAATATTGACATAACGGACTTTTCGGTTTGTTCACGTAAACCTAGAGAATCTCACAAACAGTTCTCACGGACGTAAAACCCACAGTCGAGTAGATATTTGCCTCAACGTTTTCGTCACTGTACAATGTTCCGGTATGCGATAATAGAGTTTGACTCACACCATTCTGTTGGTTTTCCGATAACAAAGACATTGACGTACGATTATATTGGATTTTGTGAACATATAATTATTAATAAACTATCAAGGAACAATCAGATGGGAAAGACCGTGAAGAGAATATTTTCGATTCTCGTTACTCCGTCCTGGGGTTCCAGAGACTAGATTTCCTGCTAAAACTCCAGAAAATTACTTTTTAAAGAAACTTTCCTGATAGTATTCACACGACTGAGGTAAACGGAGGAAATTCATTGAGGGATAGTGAAAAAAAAATCTCGTGAAAATGCGAATAAGCTCAACTCAATTTCTACATTTAGGTCCAGGAGAGGAGAGCGCTCGAGTTGGAAGAAGTATTAATTGCGAGCAGGAATAATATGATGCATATGATTGGCCGATATTGGACAGACATAACGTTGATTAAAAACTTGTATTCGTATCTTTTATTTCTCTACTTTTTTCAGTTCGCTTAGCCAATGCGCTTGGCTGCACGGATAAGCAGCAGCAGCAGAATCGACATAAAGATTCTGCCGCTGGATCTTGTCATTGAGTTGGTAAACATTTGATGAGATAATCGTATTTAAATTAATATGAAAACAGCTACGTATTGGACGTAGAGAAAGAGAGAGAGAGAGAGAGAGAGGAACGATAATGACGAAAACCGAAGTAAATTGGCGATAAGTAGACGGAGAGCACGGGCTAGTATAACGAGGTTGGAGCTAAGGTCGAATAATCGTAGCGACGACAGCAGACCCGCATGGCAGCATAATACTTGTATCTAGTAATTAAAGTTTGGGCTCGTCTTGTTCAAGAGTCAAGTATTTTTCCATATTGTAGAAAACTTGGACTCGGGTATCGCAGACAATTTGTGACTGGTTTGACCAGACGCGCTTTTCACCCGGTATGAAAATAGGCGTTGTATAATTGCGTGTATAAAAAAACTTGCGAGAAATTCGAGATATTTTCCAGAGTTCGAACTCGGCGTATTGCGCATTTTAGTTACTTTGAACTGTGGTTCAACTTCGCTAGTTGCGTGCCGACGAACGTTTTAAAACTTCAATAAAGAATGTCAATAGTGCAATAGCAGTACAATATTAGTTTTGTTTAATAAATATATACCTAGAACTTTGGTGACGCGAATACGATTAAGGTACGATGATGAGACTCGATTGTTTAGGTTTGCTTTGTTGTTGTTTTCACCAATAGGGAAAAAAGCTGAGAAAATGCCCTCGTTGGGTTTGAAAATTGTACGAAACGCCGCGTTTATACGTTTTTCACGCACGAAATAGTCGATCGGAGCTCCGCTACAAGAGAAAAAGAGAGAAAAAGTAAGCTTCGTTTTCTTTCGGATCCCCCGACGATTAAATCGAGATTGGAGAGTCGAGCTCGTGTCGTTAATTCTCCGTGCATAATAGCGCGGCACAGGTACTGATAGAGCGTGGGTTGGGAAGGGGAGATCGGCTTACACCATACTCGGTACTTTGTACTCTTTGCTAACGATATAAAATTTGTGCTTCTTGCCGAAAAGACCCCATATAACCGCGACGTTCTCGATAATGAGATTGAAAGGTATGGTCGCGAGGGCGCCGCATATGCACATGATGTATCTGCCGAAACCGAAACGATACAACGAGAAGGATTTGACCACTCCAAAAATGTACATATAAATACTAACCGCACCGACGAAAGCGCACAAAAAGTCGACGAACGGGGGACACGCGATTGGACAAATCGCGGCCAGTACGATATTCGATGTCGAAAGTGGCAAAGTCACCCACGAGTAACACGAAAGACCTAGGAACAATTTATTCCTAAGTGGAATTGCTTTGGAATGCACGACGAGGAGTATTCCTTGTAGCCATCGTTTTCGTTGTTGGACAAAGTCCCACAGGGTGAACGGAGACTTTTCCCACATCTCGCCGTCTATGAAATTAAAGCTGTAACCCATTGCGAAGGCCTTCATCGCGAAGAAACAATCCTCGGCCACTGAGCCGTCCAGTCCGTTGTCAAAAGAGACCTGCCGCTCGGCCGACATCTGTATCGTAGAGAGTCCCTCCCGTTAAATTAACATACCAACATGACAAGCAAATTGAACGATAAGCAAAGATAAGGTCGGGAAAATCGACGGTGTCGACATACCTGCGTCACGACATACGATCCCTTCATACTGAACAGCGGCTTGTGAAACATTCTAAACTGTAATCTCAGCTTTCCCATATCGTCCGCGACTCTAAAGCTATCGGCCAGCGTCGTTATCCAATTAACGACATCCTCGTTAGCGTACGTAATCAACCCCTGGCCAAACTGGTGTTTCCCATCGAGAACGAAATTCAATATACCTCGTATGGAATTGTCCGTGAGCAAGGTTTCCTCGTCCAAATGAACGATCCAGTCATGACCAGCCAATTCGTTGACCGAATTTTCTAAACAATATTGCAGTGCCCGAGCCTTGAACAGTGCGCCGCTGCTGGTCTTATAAGACGGTGGAACAACGACTTGACGGAGTCTTCGATGCGAGGCGAGCTCCATTGGTTTGTCGCTGACAACTTCAATTTGAAAATTTTCCAAACCAGCTTCGGCGCATTTGCTCAAATTTCTTGCTACGTTGTTCCTGACCAGCTGGGGATAATCCCCTCGAGTTACTACTCTTATGCAGATGAACGGCGCTAGCAGGGGCGATCCCTTGAGCTCCACTTTGTCGGGAAAGGCATTGTACAGCGTCAATCCAACAAAGTTGAATGTAACTTGGGGCAATGAGAGAAACGTCAGCAGGCGGAGTATGTAGAGCGTCGCAGCTCCTATGTAGCCGTATCTGGACCAAGCATCTTCCTGCTCTTTCTCCGGCTCATCCTCCCACCGAAACACACCAGAGGCGTATTCGAATATCACAACGACCGTTATCATCATGCAGCAGTGCCACACGTGTTTTGTCGTACTACGAAGCATCGTGTCTGAAATAATTCATTTTGTTATTTTATCACGATTGTCGATAATTCTCACTCGACGTTTTCCCCATTTATCGATGTCGGAGCCGACGAAAGCTAATAAAAAAGTTATCATTTTTGAGCGAATATGAAGAATACCTGATCTTTCTGTGCTGCTGCTACAACACTACGATTCTTCTGATTGAGTTGACATTCATAACTCGCAATCGACAAGCGATTAAGCGAAATCCGTGCTGCTCTGCGTTATGAAGCCACTGCCCGAGCTCACACGAACAACGACAAAATAAATCATTTATTCATGGCCCGAAGAGATTATTCTTTTGCCAAGAAAACGTCAATCCTTTTATTTCTTTTCGTCGCGAGCTTCAACTTCGCTTGTAGGTTCGTTGCAATCGTTGCAAAACAAAAAACAAAAAAAACAACAAACACCCACCAACCCGAGCAGCGCAGTAACGCCAAGTGAAGTTACGATGGTGGTGGTGACTGCGGTCACTGCTGTCACTAGCCACTACTATAATCGCGTGTGCACGGGACTGGGGGTTTGGCGCTGCTTGTCAAAGTCCCCGAGAACCGAAAGCAGGATCGAAGAAGAACCAACGCGATAAAGGAGAAAAGGACAGAGAATACGAAAAAATCTTCTACGACATTTCCATCTTTCGTTTTTTATTCGGGTCAGTTCATCGGTCGAAGACTCGTAGTGGTCAAAGCGATCGGGCGACTCGGTCGCCGGTAACCCTTCGGTACGATTTTATTTTGCATAAGAACGGCGATAATATTGAAAATCCTGACTATTTGAGTATATGTCGCGAAAAGTAATAAATCAACGAAACGACGAGGACGTCGTGTAAATAAATATATGTATAATTTGAAAACATACAAAAGTAGTAGCGATTTAGAGAGGATGAGGTACCAGGGGGCGGCCGATTTATCCGGTCAATAGAGCTACGTCGTTGGGGGGCCAAACCTTGCACAACGCTCGAGCACGCAGTAGACCTTGGGGTACAGCTCCGTAAATCCTGGAGTCAGCCGAATTATTCCCGTTGTCACCCTCGAGCCAAACGTGTCCGGGGGGTACCTACGCGCGCATATACGAGCTTTATCTCTCTACACGAGAATAATAATGCGAAATCGGGAAACAACTCACGACGTATGTGGTGAACCCACAGTGAACTTTGTCTCCGGGAAGGCCGGTTATCCTTTTGCATATGTGTTGTCGAGGATTCGTCGGACATTTCGCAATAATTATGTCACCCTTACTAAGTTTTTGAAACTTTGTTGACAAGTGCTCCGTGAACAGGACATCTCTGCTGAATATCGTTGGTTCCATGGAAGGTCCAGTACACTGTTTTATAACACAAACCATGACATATGGATACCAGGAGAATGTTACTTTATCGGCAGAACAAAGCGTGAATGATGGAGCCACAACCAGCCATCAGATGGCTTTCGAGGGCAAAAAAACAACCAAAACAACGTGTCTACGAGAGAGAGTCGAACATAACCTCGAAATAATGGCCCAGTTTATTTGTCTGGCCCTCGGGCAACAAAACGTTGATTGCTTTTTACTCCCTATCGGATCTCGATAATACTAAACGGCGATTGAGACGAAAACATTAGACATCTTACCACAACGAAATCGCCAATGTATTCGAGAGCGCAGTGAGTCACGCATCCGTACTGTACAATAGTCCCAAGAGCACCGACCAACTTGAGCGCCAATTTGTTAAACATATTACATATATTATGACAGATAGTCAATAATCTTCCTACATGCTCATTTCAAAAGACACTTTAAACTTGGAGAGTGTCGTACATTTCACATTTATGTCCCGATTTACGCGCCTTTGTTTTTTTTTAATGGTTTACATCACGATGAAAATTGAAGCAGTGTCGCGACAGCCATACGTGTGACGCGCGCCGCGTACTATCGTTCCCTCTCTCTCGAGTGCTTGGTACAATTTGTAAGATCGCCAGGATCGCCAGTTGATAAATCAGTGTGCTTCGAGCGGACGACGCGAGCAGATCCGAAACTATAAATTGTCGTCCTCCTTGTTCTCTCTCTCTCTCTCTCTCTCTCGTTCGGCGTGTACGTTGATAAGTTTTGTGCGTTTTCGAGGCTGGGTTGGTGATGGAGTGGTAAACGAAATTGGGTTCGTAACAGGCAACCAACGAGAACATTATTCTTCCAATTTTCTCCAAAATTGTACTTTTTCGGCCTGTGATTGTGATTCTATTACATTTATCTTAACGTATCGTTTGCATGGTATCTTGGAGCTCAAAATTT
Organism: Hyposoter dolosus; assembly: GCA_963921915.1. NCBI lineage: Eukaryota > Metazoa > Arthropoda > Insecta > Hymenoptera > Ichneumonidae > Hyposoter > Hyposoter dolosus. The sequence goes on along the minus strand of OY998130.1, from coordinate 17,117,732 downwards.
AGTACGCTCCGTCGTGTTACGGATGAGCGATAGTGGTGTGCGATCATCGGGGAAAAAAATTTAATAATAACAATAATACTATAGCCCGGAGCGAGAAACTCACAGTTTACAAATGAAATGTATTTTCATCGAGTGTCCGGAAAAATCTATATATGTGTGCGTGTAAACGTATGTGAATATTCACACATATCGGGAAAACGTGTTCGCGTGTGACATGTCCGATATTATTTTGTCAAGTAAAAAGCTTTCTCACGCTCCCGACGTTTCGTAAAGCAAAATCAGTCATCCGTGTCTGTACAGATTTTTACCTCTTTCCTTATTTATTCGCCGCTTCTCTCGCCATCGTATTGTCGTAGCACAAAAGGTAAGAACTTCAAAGTTTAACGATGGCAGTCCCGAGCTCATCTTTCAAGATAACTAAACCTACAAAACTTATCGCGAGAATTCTACACCCCTCGAGTATCATCAGCGCCAAATATTTCAAATACCGTTCGTCATAGTTTTTTTTTTTTTTTTTTTTTTTTTTTTTCATTTACATTTACCCATGACTCATATAGCGTTATGACCTCGTGATTCATTGCAGTATCTATTTTGTCAAAGGTCCCACGGACTATTTCAGATGGACAAAGAAAGAGATAGAAGGAGAAAGAGAGAGTGAATGAGCAGCACAGATTGATTCGTTTAATACAATAATACCATGCCTTATTCTCTCAGTTAACAACATTTTGTTCCTCACTTCCCAATGAGGATTCTTTGCACACAAAGCAAAGCACAGGATCAATCTGCAATTCTTTTTTTTTCTCAATGCATTCCTTTTTTCTTTGGGTCACCGTTGTGAACAATTTAAACGAACAGCGATAATGTTGGCGGAGTGCGAATAGTTGAAATGCAACAAAGTCTTTTCCGCTTGACGGAAGAACCTGAACGATTATTAAGAGATCGCTCTATGCAGTCTGGAAACCGAAATCATTGGTTCCGTGGTGTAGCAGATAGAAATATGCTGTTCCAAAAAATATGAAATCCATACAAAAATTCAAAGCGAATAAACTTGCTCTAGGGAAAATGTTGCTGCCGCTTTGCCTCATTTATTCCATTAATCAATTTGCAAAAGCGTGCCACATATTTTTAGAAAAAGGTAATAGCTGCAAGATTGACACGAATGTACAAAAGAATATTTTACAGCTAGCTGGCTGCTTCGGTTTTATCAAAAAAAAGACACTACAAGTTGAAAGTGATCCTGGTCGGAGAGGCAAATCTCTCGAGATACGTGCCTTGTATTCCATTCGTTTGGGGTACGTTTTTTTTTTCTTCTGTGATAAAAGAATCAAGTACTATTGTACTGTGGAATTATTATAGAGGCTTATCGCGGGTGAACGCGCGTGCTCACGGATTAGGATTAATATCAGTGAAAAGACGACGATGGGAGTTTGTCCGCGTTGAGCCACACGAGTAATACTCCTTTCGAGATAAGAACGCTATTAAATAATTGTGTCGAGATACGATAGCTCGATAAACGCTCGATCAACCCCAAATAGACTCGATTGATATTATGGACGGCCGAATAACGGACAATCGGCCTCATTGGAATTGAACACGAGAACAGAGATAGATCCGTTGACCGGGAATAATAACGACGAAACGCTCGATAGTTGAGAAGAAAATCTCGGACGGACGGAAAACCTGCGAGGAGAGCAGGAGCGGGAGTAAAACTGATGATTATTGTTATTATTAATTGCAGATAAAACAGCAGCAGTACGATGGGCCGATACACGGGAAAAAAATGCCGTTTATTGACGATGCTGTGGCTGACGGGATTCTTCTTTCTCGTCGAAATAATAGTTGGTTACGTAACAAATTCTATGGCCCTCATAGCCGACAGTTTTCACATGCTGTCCGATGTAGCGGCACTCGTTGTTGCCTTTCTATCCGTCAAGGTAAGTGCACCATTTTCAGAATCGTTATCGGAATCTTTCTCGTGCTCCAATTTTCGAAATTTTTTTTTTTTTAATGCATTTTACGAAATCTTGCAAATTTATTATAAAATCGTGGGCAACCGCACACGCTTATAATATGAAAAATAATTATTTGTTGTGGTTAATTGGTCAGATGTCACCGAAAAAGTGGTCGAAGAATACGTTCGGTTGGGCGAGGGCCGAGGTTCTGGGTGCCCTCGTAAACGCGGTCTTTCTCGTAGCTCTTTGCTTCAGCATAACCGTCGAAGCTTGCAAGAGGTTTATCGAGGTGGAGAAGATTCACGAAGCAGAGTTGCTCGTAGCCGTTGGTGTCTTGGGACTGTTCGTCAACGTCATCGGACTCTGCCTCTTCCACGGTAAATATTGTGTGAAAAAAATTGAACTCGAGACTGAAAGCCAAACGCAAACTCGAGCCCATAGAAAGATGTTGCTTGTCGCCCGTTTGTCAACATTATCGTAGGTATGACGAAAGCTGTAATAAGACCAAAGCTCGAACAAGTCCAACTCGTTCGATTACCGCGTGCTCTTCGTACCGATGAGAGCAGCGCCCACAGCACCAGCGATACCAATCCTCTCGCGTGTTGCTCCTCCTGCCCGGTGGTAGTAGGTCAGTCGATCCGCTGCCACATTCCGTATCCATCATCCCAGCAGCTCTTCTTCACCATTCATTAAATCTTTCCTTAGAAATATGTGTTCGTGGAAAAATTTGAAAGACGGAAAAACGTATGTAATTTCAGAACACGGAAGCACTCTTGGGCATTCACACGGTATATCCCGGAGCCACAACAGACTGAGCACCCTGGTAGGCGGTGTCACTGATGACAACGAGAACGACGACGCGTTTCGACCGACGGTGCCCCCACCGGCACCACCACCACCGCCGCCGATAAAGAGAGCTCACGGTCACTCTCACGACGCCAGTCAAATGAATATGCGAGGCGTTTTCCTCCACGTTCTTTCCGATGCCTTGGGCTCGGTCATTGTCATCATCTCTGCCCTCATAGTGTGGCTCACCGAATGGGAGTACAGGTAAATCGCCTCGTGAGACAAACGTCAAAGAATTTGAAGACGTATTAACATTCGATCCATTTTAATTACATCGTCCAATAGATATTTCATCGATCCGGCTCTTTCGCTCCTTCTCGTGCTGCTCATACTGCGATCGGTATGGCCGTTGTTGCAAGAATCGGCACTGATCCTATTGCAGACGGTACCGACTCACATACAGGTTGACGCGATACAGCAACGACTCCTGGAGAACGTCGACGGAGTATTGGCCGTTCACGAGTTTCACGTGTGGCAATTGGCCGGCGATCGTATCATTGCCTCGGCTCATATACGTTGCCGCAATTTGTCCGACTACATGAAGATCGCGGAGCAAGTAAAGGAATTTTTCCATAACGAGGGGATCCATTCAACGACGATACAACCGGAGTTCATAGAAGTGAGTTGCCCGTCGATCTGGTTGACTATCCGCACACACGAACGTCAGTTTGCTCTTCTCACTGGATTAAAACGCCGGTGCTATCTCATTCGTACTTTGTTCTAGTATCACTCCAACAGCGAAGTCAAAGAAACACCGACCGAAGACTGCGTTCTCGATTGCCCAAAAACGGACAAGCCCTGCAATCAGGCAACCTGTTGCGGTCCCTCCAAACAGGCAAGTTTGTTCCTTCATACTTTTCGAATGTCTCACCCGCTCTCCTCCCGTTAATTAATTCCTTTCGTCTTCTCTACGAGACACAGTATTATCTAAAGAGAAACTCCGAACCTCAACCGTCATCCTCTGCTTCCTCTTCCTCCACCGTCGTCCCCAAATCCCGATGTCTCGGCCGTTGTCTCGAGGGAATAAAATCCGAGTCGAGTACGGTTATCGGTAATGAGAGAGCGGTTTATCGTTTTTGCCTTATCTCCTGATAATTGACGAGTATCTAATGAGCGAGAAATAAAAAAAGTTTTATTATTATGACGCAGGGTCGTGAAACTCCTTCTCCTGGAGAAACACCAAACATGTGCCGTCAGCGAAATAGTCTGACAAGACCGGTCGGTTGGATAATGGAGACTGAACAACGAGAGGTGAACGAGATGGAGCGTGGTCACTTGCTTTTGCCTCCTGTTTCTCACCACTCCGGCCCACTGCCACATCCTCACGCGAATATGCCGTCGGTTTGAAGATAGAAAGAAGGGAGAAAAAGAGAAAACGATGCCTACCTCCGCAGCCGCGAATGTCGTGTATCCGCGGCACCGCCACCCCCGCCGCCACCTCCAACGGCGTATCGCACAAAATCGTTGAATCATACGCGAACGTGCATCAGGAGCGGATTCCCGCTGGTTTAACGCGAATGCTTTCCGTCATCGTCCGTCGTCTCATTATCACAGAGACTTATCGAGTATCACGAGGGTTAACATCGATTAGGTTATTCCTCTGCTCTCTTATTCGACAACGAACCGCCCATCGGAAGGATAGGAGCCCCGTTTGATACTTTGACTGCCAGAGGCATTTTATTATTAGATCGATACTATTTAGAAAATACATAGTAAATATATACCGTGTGGAAACGCGATCACTCTTTTTTAAAAACAAATTAAATTAATCGAAGCGTTGAGAATGTCGTAATAGCTGCGCACCTTTCTACAAACGGATGAGCAATGCCCGACAAAAACTATGCTGATTGTATACACCAATGACTCTTGTTTCGAGCGGATGTTTGTATATATATTTCATACGTAGCGTAATATTATCGCGTCGTTATTATTCGTCGGGACTTTAACTACTTTGTACGTCATTATCACATCTTTGTCTCGACGTAAAAAACAGAATTGCGACGTAGCTGATGGCTCTTATTTGCAGCATCGCGAAGCTTTATGTTGAAACGTCAGAAAGTCGCTCGATCGATTTTCGATGCTAAGAAACGACGAGGGGATTATGCCTCGATGATAACAATGACGATTGCCGGCTCAATTTTTTGTTTTTTTTTTTTTTTTTTTTTCAAAACGCCCAACACGAAGAGCGTTACGATCCGGCATGGAAACGACTCGTGAATTATTATTAAGATATCAATGTCCAGTATTTGCATCGACGATGCGTTGATTTTATCAAATTTGCCCAGTAACTGCTGAACGTGGGATGTATGGAGGTTTTTTTTCGAGAAGGGCACGATGTCGATGAGAAAATAAAGTTTCCTTCCAGCAGTAGCAGGCGTTGCGTAAAAAAGTGAAATTATTATTTATATTGCCTGTGTATGTGAGAAATAATAATCATTAGGAGGTCGCAGGTTGTCACGAGTGGTTGCTCTTTTTTTTCATTTTTTAAAGGCGCTTGATTAGCGTCATTAACGCATTGCGAAGTGCGTGCTAAATTTTGTGCGAATGAATGTCAGGGGATGAATAAAAATTTACGCACAATACTCGTTAGTCAGCCTGAAAAATTGTAGTTCATTCAGAGACAGAGAAGGGGTGGGGGGGGGGGCAGATGCATCGCGAAAATTGGTTCGAATTTTAGTAGCAAAAAATGTGCGTGTCATCGGTCGATAAAAAAATGTTGTCAATTTTTGTGTAAATAGTGAATAATTACATTCATCCATTTGTACGGCCGTTCGACGTTTTCTTTGGAAAGATTTTTGAATTTATGCGATGCTCAAACTGCTGCGACCCACGAGTAGTAATAATAGCAGCAGCAGCACCTTGGAAAGTTGAAAGAATTGCAAATAACTAGAGTTGTAATAGCTGTTGCTCGGACAAATATTTATAATATTTTGTACAATTTTTAAAGTGTTACGCGAACAAATGTATTATTTGTAAGATAATGATGCACCCATCAAAACAATTTATATCGCGAAATAATTGCGAGTTACCACTACCTCTTGTGCAAAAAGAACTTGTCCTGCGTCAAAATCCATTGGACAACATCGTTGGTGAGGGAGAGGGCGAGATAAATACGAATCCAAGAACTATCAAATTCTGAATGAGCGACGCGAGCATAATGAGGCCGTTGCGAATCGTGAGGACACGCGACAAAGGGAGCGACAGGTCGATATGACGTATTTTTTATAAAATCGACGTTGCATAATGTCGTCGTAGCGCACGGTAATGGTGGTGGTGGTGGTGGTGGTGGTTGTGTAGTAAGGTGATGGGCGAGCGGAAACGATCGATCACAATGACTCGTTGATCGATAGCATCGGGCAGCGTGTGTTGACACGCGTCTCCGTTTCTCTCGTTGGTCGTTTTTTCATAAAAAAAGAGAAGAAACGAAAGCCAAAGAAAAAGAAGGATCCCTAGGGAAATTGACAAGTCGAGCGTTCCACGTGTAAATAAGTTACGAGATGGAAAATATTTATAAGCCAATGTTACAATAATTTGAAGAAATATAAATTTTACCGATCCTATTGGTCGCTCAATGAAATATTTAATGGTGCGTGACTGGTGGCGGAGGTGATTTAATGGAACGTGGATGGTGAACGGAGATGCGGTTTTTTTTTATGGACGACTTTGACGCAGGAGCAGGAAGCTGGGTCTATCTGGAAACTCCCGTTTGCTGAGTGATCCAGGCGCGATAATTTGGTATGTGGACGTAAACTCCAGGAACTCCAGTACCGGCGCAACCGATGCCCCATGCGACAAGCCCGATGACGTTCCACTGACCGTTGCTCTGTTGACAAACGAGCGGCGCACCTCCGTCTCCCTATGAAAACAAACCGCGGCGTGAAAACTCTCGTCTCCGATGTGTCATGAAAAATGTATGGGAAAATAAAACAACGAGAGGTATCGAGCGATCGAGACTGACCGTGCATGCATCTTTGCCGGTTTCACCACCGGCGCACATGAAGCTCGTTCTGTCGAGATTGAAAAATTGTCCGAGTCTCGTGTTCCGAAGACGGTCCTCGCAGTTGGTTTGATCAACTATCGGCACGTCGACCTCTCTCATTATACTTTGATAATTGCCGTTCGCACCAAACGCGTTTTTTCCCCAACCGGTGACCCAGCATCTAAAACAAATAGTAAAATACTTTGCTAATGGCGATTCCGTGTTATCGGGCGAGTCGGTTCGTTGCGAAGTCAACGTTGCACGAACCTGGTGCCAGCGGAAGGTACTGCGGTCCCGAGACAAGCGGTATTGATGCCTGGGCTGGAAGATATCGGTACGCTTCTGTCGAGTCGTATGATTGCGAGGTCGTTGTGAAGATTGTTACTGTTGTAACTTGGATGCGTAATAACCTGAGACGGAGTGTAATCCTGATACGCATTCGGCTCGTTCGTTTTTTGACCGTCCCATTCGCCGAGCCTCACAATGAAATTTCGATTCCTGCACGTCCAGACGACAATAAAGAAAACAAAACAGGGATGGAAAATAATCGGCGAATATATGGGGGAAGGACGAGAAGCATACTCACGGATACATCGAAGTTTTGTGCGCTGTCGTCAGCACGTAATCGGCACTGATCAATACACCCGATCCGATGTAAGTGTTGTCCCGAGTGAGCAGAGCAGCTTGCCACGGATACGCGCCGTATTTTGCTGTACCGGTTGGTTGTGCCGCCGAATTTGTGATTTTTCGTATGCCGCACGACGTCGGCGGTGGAACAGTTGGAAATCCACAACACCACTCCTGTCCGTAGGGACAACCAGCCGCTCCCTGAGATTGAATATTCATTATTTAACGTGAAATTTTAATTCGCGAGTTTGTGGAAATCCCTTGTATGATCGAGCCAGGCAATTGGCACGGACGATAATTTTCTTTTCGGCAAGGAAAAACTATTGATAATCAAAGATTTTTAAGATCGACGAAAAATTTAGTAAAGATGTTGAAAAAAAGTAAAAAAACTCTTTCAATATTCGGCACAAAACACGATCAGGCACTGCCGTAATATTTGCAGCCATTTTTCACGTTCATATACAAAAGGAAGAAAAATTGTGTTTCAAACTTTTTGAAATTTCACCCCGTGGTCTATAAAGTTTTAATCCAGGAGTCCGAAAAAATGTCGTTCTCATTTTTCTGACAAGTGAATGACACAGTAAAAATATAGGTAGAAGAATTTTGGTATCACGCATCACCTGATTGACGATTCGGACGTCGAATCCAGGACCCGGGGTTGGAAAGCAAGTTCCTGCTGTCACGCAACGGCAGTCGGTTTGCGAAGTAGCTCGGGTCGTCGCCGGGGCTGCAGTCGTTGCCGCTGTAGCTTCTATTCATTTCATAATCAAATGACGCGATCAAAGCTACTGACTCGGGAGTAAATAATACTTTTAGCATGTTAAGGGGTTATGGTAGGCGTAGGGATAAGCAGAGGAAAGTTTGGCCACTTTTTTCGTCGTAAAGTCCTATAGCCTTTCGAAATAATTTTGTTTTATCTTCTAAAAAAATTTCGTTTTTTTCTCCTCTCTTCTCCTGTAGCTCGAGAAAATGGAACTTGTTCTCTTTCGAGTTAAAAATATTCGGAGCTGCAATGAAAATCGCACGAGCACTTTGTCGACCGCTTTCTACGGGATCGGACGTCCGCACGTAGTATCGCGGATCTGTTGTCCGATAAAATTCCATGGAATATGCACTTGAAACCATCAACTTCAAAAAAATGATTAATTTGCGAATTAAAGAACCATATTCTGTGAAAAATTAAACTTTGCTCTGCTTCCCCTGCTCACTGGTGAATTCAGCTTATGCTCAAGGGAACGGGAAGGTTGTGGCAGTTAGCTTACTGGAACCGGCGAAAACGATCGCATCGCTTTGGGCGTAACTGGTTGGTAAGCGTAGCTGTACGAACAGAGTGAAGGCGAGAATCAACAATGTATCGAGAGACATGTTGAATATAAAATCCGTGTATTATTCGGCACGGATGAGGAACGCGTACCGCCGAAAATCAAGAACAGAGTACAATTGAGCGAGCTCCAAGCGGCGAAGTTTATATACATTGAGCACAGTTGCGGGAACATCCCCTTCCGCGGCAGTCGAGAGCTAGGCTCTCGTACGTCATTTGCTCCCGCAGACGTACCGCCGGAACAAGTGCGCGAGCGTTCACTCGAATAATCGTTTCTCCGGTATTTCCATTTTTCAACTCATAAATACGGAGAAAAGATGGTCATTAACTGGTACGTCCATCCACGCCTCGGCTGTGCCTGCTTCGCGCGCAAATACAATGACTCAACGACCTTGCCCGCCGATCTAATTTTTTTTATCCGCGCGAACAATAACTAGGCAGCACACTCGCTTTAGTGCGATCCATTCAGGAAACGGGGGAACGAATTGAATCACACCAACGGGCCGGCCCCATCAAAGGCGTAAATAAAAACGTAAACAAAAGCAGAAAAAGGTTACGAGCGACGTACCGTAATAATTGGTGGATTTGCCCGCTATTTGCGGCTCGCGGTGGCCGGTAGAGCGAGATTAACGACGCGTGTTCATGTCTGTATCATCGTTCCCCTCGCATTCACGCGATTGACGGGCACATCGTGGCGAGGGGATCACGTCCTTATCGTTCTTTGTTACAGGCGGGCACGAGCATGTGTCTATTGCAACAAGTAACAAAAGAGAGGCGATGAGTACGAATAATTAATTGTTGATATTACTGCTCGCGTTGACTCGTGGCATCGCTTATATATAAACACGACGCGTGTTTTAACAATAGAGAAGTTTTCTAAATTCGAGTTCATCGAAGTTAATGAGGGAATATGCGCGACCGCATGACCAAGGTCAGCTGACCTTGGTGCAAGAAATTTCGGTAATTTCAATCGTTTCACCGCGAGAGCACGAGAACCACGCATTGCTTCCTATAATTTTTCGTCACAATGTCGCAACCGCCCGTCGTACATATGTACGAAAAATACGTTTCCCGCACGCATCCATTTCCCTTCACAACTGCGACAGGTAGAGTCCTCCCACACACACATTCCGCAGTCGATTCAATCGAATTTTCGTATAGCGTTCGATTGGCGATGCAATTGAAATCTAAACAATATCAGTCAGACGAAAATGTGAGAACGCCTAGTGCGCGTGTCTCGTCGCATATCGGCAGGTGCGATAAGCAATCTGGTGAGAGGACTGCTACGATAACAATCCACGACATTCATATTTGATGTGCCATTTGCCGTTTTGGCGTGGACTTGATTTTCAATTACTACTCAAAGAATCGAATAGAATGTGTTCTGTTAATTTAGTTCTTTGGCCTCTTCTGTTTTGCTTGTTGCTGGATCGACAAGTCATTTCTGTTAACGGTAGATATTTCGCGTTATTCCTACTAGTAAGCAAGGAAAAGGGCGTTTTTCCTCTGACTCTTCTTCTTGCGTGACATCATGCCATACCGATTGAAACGAAATAATAATATAAACAATACTCCGTGTCACTGATCGACAGGTCTTGTGTGCTACGAGTGCAGAAGCAGCGGAGGAATCGCGCACGAAACGGAATGCTCCCCGACCATGGAAAGAACGAGCGAGTGCGACAAGAAATACTGCACGATATATCGTCGGGAGTACGTTGATCCTTCCGGTAAAATAGACGAGTTTCATCGGTCATGCGAGGACCGGCCAGCCTATTTAAACGCCGTGATAAAAACACCGAACCACGTCGCTTACTATCGCTCCTGCCAACAAAATCTCTGCAACGTCGGAGACGGTCTCGTTCCTTCTGCAAGAGCCCTAATTCAGAGTGACGATTCTGACACGGAAATCTTGGTTGTACCTGGTATAGGATCTTCCGGGGATCGCCGAGTCTCTAGTCCTTGGCTCCTTCATGGATTAGCTCTCGTCGTTCCTTGCTCGGCCATATCGTCATCCCTTTTTTATTAATTCTCGATAACTTGGTATACCATATCGTTCATTAATTAATATTGTTGTCCTCGGAGCCTACGCGTGAGACGAAAATGTTGGAAAATCGTTATTTTTGTATACTTTCTGAGGATTTCACTGCTCGGATGTGTTTTTTTTTGTTTTCTAAATTTCCACACAATCGAATTTTTACAAATCATTCTATTCGCTATTGAGAACCGAAAAAATTCATGGGCTGACGAAAATCTCTTTGTTCCTGCGTAGAAGGGACTCTTCCACTAAAGACAAGCGGTCATGCGTTATACGTCAAAAAAAACATCCGACATGAATTATAAGGTCACTATTATCATTATTGTTACTGCCTCGTAGCAAAACACGTGACAAAGAATGTAAATAGAATCGTGCCAAAGGACAATCGCCGTTGTGTCGGCCTCGACAGAGAGGAACTTTCAAAAAATAAATGATGAAAAAGACAATGTAGTTGTGTTTGCCTTGTCGGTACGAATTTATTGTCCTGAGTTTTATCGAGCGGAATGACCACGATGAAAGAGGGAGGTGGAAGTGGCAGGTGGTTCATGGGATTGAAGAGTAAAACTCGTGCCTCATTTTTCTTTTTTCTTTGGAAAACATTTATTCTACACCTCGTCCATAACTCACGCTGGTCCGTAGTAACGTTGTCCTCGGAGCAAAAAGAAAACATTCTTACCATGTTCGACGATTGGTTATCAAGATCAGTCCGATCTCCTCCACACGCTCCAAATTTGTTCTACTTGATCGTGATCTTGTGCAATTTTAATTTGAATCCTAGCAACTCTGAGAGAACTCCCGACAGAGCCGAGAGCAAAACAACTTTTGTAATCGTATACAAATATGGATTCGCGGAGAGCCCGGAAATTTTGAACGGAGACTCCAACTCCTTAAAAGAGAAAATACAGATTGGAGCAGAGACCGAGCGGAGAAGGAATCGCGTTGAGTGAGAAACTGGATACGAACTTTAATCAGATCAGCCGCCAATTTGAGAACGCTGTTTGCTACCATGAGTTCATCTTTCTTGTGGGGTTTTTGCTCCATTTGCAGATAAAGATTAATCTGAAAATGAAAATGAATAAAAATTTGATAACGAATCAAAAACGTTCTGATTCTGAAGGTTCTTACCTGCTCGGTTATCAGAATCGACAGGTTCCTATACTTTTTATTTATCTTGGTTCCCAACGTCATGAATCTCAGTATATATATCCCAAGGGCAAAGCTCCACAGGAGCGCTTCGACGTTGTATCGCGAGTGAAGATTCTCCAAATCCTGGGCGGCGGAGTGCAGAAAATTGAGCAAATTAACACATCGATGAAGACAGCAAAGGAGGAAGAGATAAGGATGAAATGGCACTGTACTCTGATCAACTCTAAGCTGACGAAGGACAGTAGCAGCAATGTAACAATAAAGACAGCGGACACGATAACATCGACTGATCTCTGTGGGCCTCTCCTCTTCAAGTACGCCCTGACGCTCAACCAAGTTTTGATGTTGCGAAATTTGTTGAGTCGGAAATGCGGCAGATCGGACTTTCTCGCGCGCCTCGATGATGTCAGATGGGAGAATAATTTGGCATAGAGTAATCGCTGTTTGAAGGTTCGTTCAGCAACGGCCAGAAGAAAAAACAACAAACAGGAAAGAGCCAATTTTTCGAAAGCTAGCGTCAGAACGACCGTCCGCTCCCTGAAACGATAGCGAACCATTATTCACTCCTACCCGCTCACGAATGGTGGTGAGTAACGGTTCGAGGATGATCTACTGACCAGAGTGTCGAGCCGAACGCAACGTCGATTATGTCGCACAAACATTTAGACCAACTTTCCAACGTCATTTCCAAGCTAATCTCTCGAATATTCTCGCTCGTTGATCCAGTCAAATTATTTGAGGTTTCCGTTCCGAACTCATCGCTGAGACGCTTGATGGAGGGTATGAGCGAGAGGACGAGGGACATGAAGAGACCGCCGTAAAGATAATCCATGCTCTCGGGCATCGACTCGACTCGGGCAATTATAGCGGAGCTTATATCGAGAACCGATAATTCTACCTTCTTTATGTCTCTTCGCGTCCAAATGGTGCAAGATACTGAGAAACAGCAACGAGTAAAGCATCAATCATCAAGAGATTTTAGCAGCTTTCGGGCTATGACTAATAGTGTAAATCGATGTAAAACGGACCACGATCGGAGGAGGTGCAGCTCGAGCCAAGAGGTATCGAAGATGGCAATTCGAGTTCCCAAAAAAACGGGTGTTCCAACAAATCCGCATAATTACAGTTGCCCTCCATGTCCACTGACTCGGATTCTTCCAAATCGGAGCTGAAAAATCCTTCGATAGTCTCTCAAAACCGGCAACACGGATTTTCCCAGCGCTATCAAAGCTCGTACCTGTAACTGCATACGTCGCTGTTGCTCGTAACACCCATCCATTCTGTAGCGGAGGTAGTCGCCTCGGTCAAATGATTTATCGTCGTTTCCTCGCACTCTCCTTCCTCCTCGCTCTCGCACTCTCGTTTCTCTTTTCTCGAAATAAGCTTGACGGATTGTGCGACCGTGATCGTGGCGCTGGTAGTGGCGCTAGGAATGGCAGTGCTGGCCTATTGAAAAATAATATTGTCATCCTTAACATCACAATCAATTTTTTCAAAGGTCAACTCTACAGTCAAATAACCAGTTACCCCAATCAACCCTTCAGTGGAAAATGATCCTCGTTGGCAAAAACAAAAAGTTTACTTCACGGCATTCCCTTCGGTTTTTCGGTAATTAATAGTAACGAAATAAAACAAAAATTTGGGGAAAAAAAGCAAAAATAATTTGTAACAAATTTCTCCGGATTTTTTTTGGTCGTGCGCCACAGTAATAATATGAGCTATCATGTTTTTTCCTTGTGGGAATGCATTGAAAAAATTTTACCCCGATTAGCGGGGGAGCCCCACTTCCGAATAGGTACCTTTTTTTTAATTTTGTAAAAGTGCTGTATGATGAAGTTACATTCGGTACGGAAAAGAAACTCGAAATTCCATGGAGTAACTTATGACCCCGGTAAGCGGTTTCAAGGTCAATGTCGCAGAGTGAAGATTTTAGTTTAGAATTTAGGAGGTAAAAGGCGCAGGGAGGGCACTCGGAGTAACGTACCGAAGCGGCTTCTCGCGGATCGTTCTGCCTTCTATCAGATTCCATTTCGATCAGCTTCGGGATACCGGTAACGGATATTGCTAAAAAAAATTAATATCACCAACAGTTGTCTCTAAAGCGAACTGCTATTGAAGAGCTTGAAAAAAGCTCTTCCCTGGCTTTATTAAAAATATGAAATGAAACCTGATGAAGCCACCGGCCAAATATGATTTTTTCTTTCGAGTTCCGCCGCCGTCCGATTTTTCTGTATTTCAAGAAACGTGCACTCAACAGAATCGTTTCTAGTCCCTCGATCTTCATCCCGATGGTAATCGTCGGCAATGTCATTATCAGCGTCGTTGTCTTCGTCATCGTCATTTTCATTGTCGTCGTTGTTGTCATGATTGCCGCTGCGTAGTAGAGATTCTTCCTGACGAGCAACGGTGACGCGGTCGTTGTCACTCGATACGTTTCCATTGAGACTCTCAAAACCGTCGTCATCTTGATGAACGATATCTACATTTGCAGGATTCTCCTGGGCAACGTCATCTGGAAGCAAAGAGCGAGTGTACATTCGGACTCTCGGGGATTTTGTCGGAAAAGAAAAAAAAAAAGTGTATCGAGTACCCGTAGATGTTTCTGTCTCGATAGGCCGGGATAACGATAATTCGGGCAAAGATTCTGGCAAGCGGACATCTATTCGGCCAGACTTGACTTCGAGCTGAGAAACGAAGAGAAATTCTTAAGAAAAATCATGGTTTCTCGACGACGTTCTGAAAGAAAAAAACTCGTATCTCACCTGAACTTTTCCGCTCGCTGTCGAATTCTCGACACTGACTCTCTTGGCAAACCTCACGGATGGTGAGACGTCGCTCCGTTGTATTTCGGTCGCTCTCTCGACAGGCCCCGGCCCTCCTCCATCCTGACAAGATTTCGTCTCGTTGTTCGATCCTACGAGGAACAAAAGCTTGGCTTTTCAAGTGAACGCAGCAACAGCAACGGCAACGGCAGCAGCAGCAACAGCAGCAGCGGCAGCAGCGTTTGGTCGAAAGACGAGGGCAACGCGAGACGCGGTATTTTCAACGTACGTAAATTTCGTCGTGTCCTTAATTTTCCGGAACGACATCTCTCGTGTCGTGATCTACGGATTCTCGATCTGTTACGGGCGGTCGTCACAGCTGGGCTCGAATTAGTCGATACTATTTGGGAGTGTACCAAGCACAGTACGAACATCATACCAACGGGCATCAGTACTTCGGTAGAGGAAACGATCTACGGAGGATGAATTTACAAGCAAATTGGCATTTCAGTGATATTAAGAACAGCACTAATTTTCATCTTACGTCCGTATTTTACGTACATCCGGCTTATCGGTATGAGCGATACCGAAGAACGTGCAGACGTTGAACAATTGCAGGGCATAGAGGACCAGAAACAGAAGAAATACACGTGGACTCGTCTGTTGAATCCACCAAGCACGATACAGCGGTAGAAAGACAAGACGGCGTATAGCCAGCCAGGCGACTGTTGCCAATCCATGCTTTGCTTTGGCTTTTGGGAACGAAGATCCTGTAAGAGAAAGATTGTTAAGCAAATAGGATTCATCGATTTAGTAACAGTCTAAAAAGGTAACGAGACTGCAGTGAATAACCTCTGACGAGATCTACATCTATGAGTTCTGTTTTGAGCCTGGCTGTGCGCATAGGAACGTTGGTAAAGCCACCAAAGATTCGTTGTTCCACGCTCTTTTCCCATTGTTGCTTGTCATACGTACCAATTTTCTTCTGATACCTGCAAGTGAGAAATTGGATACTGTCAGGAATGGCATGTTAGCGAGTTCGACGTTTGGAGGATATGCACCTACCAGTAGACGAGGTCGTTCAGAAGCATTTTTACAAATATCGAATCGATCCTCGATCATCTGCCTGCTCGTTTAGTTATTATTTTCTCAACATTGGGAGCTTGATGGAAACTGGATTATCGCGATAATGCATCGACGAGATAATTATTATCTCCGCTCTCGTTCGACCGTACGAAAGCTGCTTTATTATTTGCTTATTTCAATAACGAAAAGAAAAAATTATCGAGTTAATTTGTACTCATTTTCCATAATGCACCGACGTGTCAAACAGTCCCGCGATTATTTACTACACGGTTCTGATGATATGCATCTGACACATACCGCATATCCACCGCCTGCTGCTCGCTATACCGTGTGAATACCCCTTGCGCACCCGTGACCCTTCGAGCGCGAGCTACACGAGACAAAATCTCCGATTGTTGTTACTCGTTCAAGTCGCTCTGATTTTACTCTCCGGACTTTGTGGGAGAAGTGGTCGCTCTGCGCTTTTCGTAGCCCTCTCTGTCACAACTTGGCAACGTGTTTTACCATTGATCCGTATTTTTGTCGATTATTCCTACCAACTTAACAGAGAATGCAGATTCGTTGCGACAATGGCCTAAGTCATAGTCGGTATGATGTCACAGTCGTATGCGGTTGCAAGCTTATCTTTAGTTGGTAATGCCTCGTGGTCTTTCATTGATAGCGGCAATTTAAACATTTTCCATTAGCCATTAGCCAAAGATAAAAAGTTATGCTCACTTAGGAGCATCAACTACTTCAGCGTTTGTTGTGATGGTCCAGCTACCCAGTAAAACTTTTCAGCGCATTATTTTGTTTGTACAACGTATGTTATTATGTGTATGATTATAAACGATTGCGCGGTCGAGTATAAATCGTCGTTTTTGTGTCGCGTACGCGTCACGCGACTTCGTGGGTTTGCTAAGAGTAGTGTCTTTGTTGACATTGCAATTCGAGGTACACAAAAATATAATATTCGTTTGTGCCTGGAACGGGAGAAGGGGTGATGCATACTTCATAAATATAGGGCTCGATGAACAGTGTAAGAGCAGAGCCATGCTGTTATAGGTCATGACAAAGGGAGGGACGGAGGAGCTGAGTTGGGGCGGTGAACGAGTGGTCCATTGGTGGCGGCGAAATAATACGAAAGGCGACGAGCCAGGCGCAGCATCCGTACGGATCAATGCGATGGCGAAGAGTAGTTGGCAATGATGAGAAAGGGAGGGGGAGGAAGATCAAGTGAATTCGGGTGGGTGGTGGACTCTTAGTTGACGGATCTCGCCGCGTTGAAAACGTAGTTCTTTGTATAAATATTGGTTTCTACTTCGTGAGAGACAGGCGGTAAGGGCAGCGAGAGTCCGAGCGACCGCACCCCCTGAGAACATGTCCTTCGAGTTTCGAACAAGTTGTTTTTGATTCCCAATAGCGATATATCGTTGCGTCGGGATTCATCATCACAGAGCAGGGATTTAAGGGTATGTATGTAGTGGGTTCGTTTAAGGTGGGTCTTCTATATATCGTGATAAGAATGTACGGTTTAAAACGTGTGTTTGTGGGTCTGTGCGATATATTTTAGAAAGGAACCCATCTCAGCTGGAAATAAGTGAGCTCGCTCGCGAGAGTTGAGATTTGCAAATGAAAAACAAAAATATGGCTCGAGAAGAGCGGAGGAAGTTTGTTTTCTGTTTACTTCTAACGTTGGGGTATTGGCTCGATACAACGCAAGCGCTAGGTCACGATAATCCAACGTTATACAATATCGGAGGTGTGCTTTCCAACAACGAGAGTAAAGCTCACTTTGAAAACATAATCAAGGTGAGCGAACGACCCCTTTGTCCTTGATCCGCCTGTTTTTTATAATGGCTATACATTTGCATCGGAAAATAAAACGGATCGGAATAATATTTGCAGACGCTCAATTTTGATTTGCATCACGTAAACAAAGGAGTCACTTTCTATCACACGGTGATCGGTATGGACTCGAACCCGATACGAACGGCATTGAGCGTGTGCAAATCTTTGATCGCGCAGCGAGTTTACGCCGTGGTCGTCTCTCATCCTCTCACAGGCGATCTCTCACCAGCTGCTGTCTCGTACACAAGCGGTTTTTATCACATTCCCGTTATCGGGATTTCGTCTCGAGATTCGGCTTTTTCTGACAAGGTACTTTGTCGTTCTCTCGTAATCGTAACGATGCACATCGGACACGAGTCGCCGCGTGTGCATACGTCGCGCGTGTAGCTGCTCTCTACACTCTCTCGCGTTTATATCCTTGTTACAGAACATCCACGTGTCTTTCCTGCGGACCGTACCACCGTACTCCCATCAAGCGGACGTTTGGGTCGAGTTGCTCAAACATTTCAATTACATGAAAGTGATATTTATTCACAGCTCGGATACGGACGGTCGCGCCTTGCTTGGCCGTTTCCAAACAACTTCCCAGAGCCTCGAAGACGACGTGGAGATTAAAGTACATGTGGGTTGCGCACTCTACCTCGCACGTCTCTCCTCTAACGTTTAAGAAAATATGTCAATAGCTCGTTTGCACGCCTCCATAGCGCGAGTGTCTGTCCAAAAGGTACCTCGTCATTCTTATTATTCATCTCACCCCTTCCGACCACATTTTTCCATCAACTCGCTCTCTCTCTCTCTCTCTTTCTCTCTCTATCCCTCTACTAATCCGTTCATGGCCGATGCCTTTTTGCACAATCCCATCGTTTTTCTAGCCCTTCTTCACTATACACGCATCGTTATAAATAAAAGAAAACTTTTAAATCTCTCGATTAAATAAACAACGTTTTAAATTCCAAGGGTAAGTAAAGGTCTTTCCATTTAAACGTTGAATAGATAAACGTAACTTGGTTATAAATGTATTTTTCGGCGGTGGTCAACGAGACCCGATCCACTCGTTGATTCCTGCTATTGCCGATTCATACAACATCGCTATTAAAATGAAATAAAAATGTATGAGCAGAAGTAGTGATAGCAGTAGCTGTCGTTCTCTTCTCGGACGGCAAGAATGCATGCGCTTGGAGTTTTTGTATTTGCTATTCTCCATTTTGCATTTCAACAACAAAAAAATGTTTTGCTGCTGTGAAAAATAATGTTGTTTCTTCAGTATCATAGGCAATAGCTCGACGGGGCGGAATCCGTAATAACTGACATTGTTTTGGTAACAGGTAGAATCTGTCATTGAATTCGAGCCTGGTCTCGATAATTTTACCGAACAATTGATGGACATGAAGAACGCTCAAGCGAGGGTGTGCCTCATGTACGCCTCGTAAGTATATCGTCCGCCGGCAGAGGCCGGCAAAGGTCACAGGAATGAACTAGTTTTTATATGGAATTTTCGTTTGCTGCTGGGCCAAAGGAAAACGGATGCGACGGTTATCTTCAGAGACGCATCGGCGTTGAATATGACCGGTGCTGGTTACGTATGGATCGTAACGGAACAGGGCCTTGAAGCGACCAATGCACCGGAAGGACTACTCGGTCTCAAGTTGATAAACGCGACTGAAGAGAAGGCCCATATCCGCGATAGTCTGTGAGCATCTAGTTTTCAGTATTATTTGGTATTGGCTATGGCGCCCGGTCTGTAACGACGGAAAAATGGGTTTTAGTTCTGCATAAACTTTCGAGTTTTGAATGAATTAGCATTATGCGTCAAACGATTGTGACGAAAATGGTCGAGGATAAAGTCCCTTGAAACTTTTTTCACGTTTTCTGAATCAAATCGTTTTCTTTCTCTTATTGGAAGTTCAATCGAAGCCCATTCGTTTGTCGGTTTTTTTTTTAACACAAGGATCCTTCAATTTTTCGGAGCTCTAGCGAAGCGCATTCGTTTGTCAGTTCCAAATTTTATAATTAAAAGGATTATCGGATATTTATCTATTGGGAAGTTGGTCGTTTTTTTTAACACGAGATTCTTTCATTTTTCGGAGCTCAATCGAAGCACATTCGTTTGTCGGTTACAAATTTCATAATAAAAACGTTTCTCGGATATTTGTTTCGCTTATTCGGTCGGAGGGCGTCGAAAAATTCAACTTTCGAATATTTAGGATCGTTTGGCGTCACTTAGCTCTATAAATATTAAATATTGGAGAGCACTATTGAATTCAATTTATTGGATGGAATAGGTACGTCCTCGTTTCGGCTCTACGAGCGATGAACAAAACCGAGGACATTACGGAGGCCCCGACCGATTGCAACGATTCTGGATACATATGGGAAACTGGCAAGCGATTGTTCAAATACATAAGGGAGCAAGTTTTGGAGAAAGGAGCAACAGGAAGGGTCGCTTTTGATGATAACGGTGATCGTATTTTTGCCGAATACAACGTGGTCAATATAAAGCAACGAGGGGAGCAAGATTCGGTCGGCCGATACATCTATTCCGAGGTGAAGATCTAGTTCCGCTAAATTTCCATAATTTTTTTCCGCCATACGTACGAGGCGATTATTTCAAGAGATTGTGATTTAATACGATCGATAGAGCGCTGGTAAAATGCGACTGATGCTCAACGAATCGAGTATAATGTGGCCCGGTCGTTTGAAAACTAAGCCAGAAGGTTTCATGATACCGACCCACCTCAAAGTTTTGACGATCGAAGAAAAGCCTTTCGTTTACGTGCGTCGCGCCGGAGATAGCGAATCTTGTCTTCAGGACGAAGTTCCATGTCCGCATTTCAATGCTTCCGAACGTGACAGTGAGTCGTTCGACTGCACAACTTCCATATCTCTCTCTGTCGCTCTTTCTTCTATTTCTCAACTTGTATAATATGGTGAACAGCTGGCCTCTCGTACTGCTGCAAGGGATACTGCATGGATCTCTTGAAGGAACTCTCGAAAACGATAAACTTTACGTACAGCGTGGCGCTTTCTCCGGACGGTCAATTCGGCAGCTATATGATAAAAAACAGTTCGAGTGAGACGATAATGAATTGCTGATGAGAGTACGACATCGATACGTAAGATTCAACAAAAACGCTAATTTGTTTGTGTGTGTGTTTTTTTTTCCTACGTGTATGTAGCAGGTGGTAAAAAAGAGTGGACCGGCCTGATAGGCGAATTGGTAAACGAACGAGCTGACATGATAGTCGCACCGCTTACCATCAACCCCGAGCGCGCCGAGTTTATAGAGTTTAGCAAACCTTTCAAGTATCAGGGCATCACCATCCTCGAGAAGAAAGTATGGTCATTTTTTATTGAATTTTATCTTCGGAATAAAAAAAAACGTCATGCCATTTCAAAGAGAAGATTGGAGCGAGATTCATAGATTCGTGCTCACACCATCGTGTGGTTTTTTTCAGCCTTCAAGATCGTCGACGTTGGTATCCTTCTTGCAACCGTTCAGCAATACTCTATGGATCCTGGTGATGGTGTCGGTGCACGTGGTGGCGCTAGTTCTGTACCTCCTCGACCGGTTCTCGCCCTTCGGGAGGTTCAAGCTAGCCAACACTGACGGCACCGAGGAGGACGCTCTCAACTTATCGAGCGCAATATGGTTCGCTTGGGGTGTGCTTCTCAACAGTGGTATCGGCGAGGGTCAGTCTCTCTTCGTGAATTAACCTCGTAAACTTCTTTAACTCGTCCTCATCGAATACAAAATCAAAATGACACTTGAAACGAACGCAGGCACACCACGGAGTTTTTCGGCCCGCGTACTCGGAATGGTGTGGGCTGGTTTCGCAATGATAATCGTAGCCTCGTACACTGCCAACTTGGCGGCTTTCCTCGTGCTCGAACGGCCCAAGACGAAGCTTACCGGTATCAACGACGCCAGGGTCAGTTGCTTATCCTCTTTCTTTCTTTGGTTCACTCCTTCAAACCGATAACAATTCTCCAGAAAACTGCATGGAGAGAAAATTGTGTCAAAAATTACTATGACAGTTTTTTGATGCTTGATTGTGCCTTTGAGAGATTTTAGCAAATAAAAAGTCATTTTTCATCTGAAATTGGGCCAAAAATTTCAAAGTTTTCGCTATTTTTAATAAAATATGAATGAAAAATTACTGCTTTTGCTAAAATTCTTTAGAGGGGCAACATGGGACCGGGAAATTATGATTCCATAGTGATTTTTCTTGTCATCTGATTATCCATGTTGCTGATTATTCGTTCGAATCTGTTCCACAGTTGAGAAACACGATGGAAAATTTGACTTGCGCGACAGTGAAAGGTTCCGCCGTCGATATGTATTTTAGACGACAAGTTGAATTATCGAACATGTATCGGACGATGGAGGCCAACAATTACGACACAGCCGAGAGAGCTATACAAGATGTGAAAATTGGGTGAGTCTCTCGGCTCAAATTTGATATTTTTAAGCGAGGCTGTCTCTGGATGGAAGTAACGACGGAAGGTATAATCGTGAAATGTTTTTCCAACGTTTACAGGAAACTCATGGCCTTCATATGGGATAGTTCTCGTTTGGAGTTTGAAGCCGCTCGAGACTGCGAATTGGTAACAGCTGGGGAATTGTTCGGTAGATCCGGCTACGGGATCGGGTTGCAAAAAGGTTCACCCTGGGCGGACGAGGTCACCATCGCCATACTCGATTTTCACGAAAGTAAGTTTGTTCGTCAATAGCCGTTGTCGCACACTCGTCTCACTAACTCACGGTAATGCTTCTTATTATGCGACGCAGGTGGCATTATGGAGAAACTGGACAAGCGCTGGATCTTGCAGAATAACGAGCAGCAGTGCGAACATCAGGAAAAAACCCCGAATACTTTGGGGCTGAAGAACATGGCCGGAGTGTTTATCCTCGTTGGTGCAGGCATTATCGGTGGTGTCGTACTCATAATAATAGAAATGGCCTACAAAAAGCATCAGATTAGAAAGCAAAAAAAGCTCGAACTGGCGAGACACGCGGCTGACAAATGGAGAGGTCTCGTAGAGGTATTATTCCGAAATTTCTTTCGTACAAATCACCCGATCCTTTTCCTTCGATCTTGCTCAAAAAACGGTCAATTTAAATTTTTGCCGACCAGGCGGACGAGGTATCCGAGTCTACTATCGATTCTCTCTCTCTCTCACACACGCTATTAGTTCGCTCTGCTCTGCCTGCCTGCCCTGCTCCGCCGTAGCACGAAAATAAGCACGCGAATCGGGGCAAGGGGCACACACGCACCGGCCACCAACAATAGCGTCTTATACGCGTTGCGAGGGATCTTGTTGATCGTCTCATTTCGTTACTTTCGAGTCGTTCATCCTCGAACGAGTACCGGTGGCCTACGATATTACAAAAATAACAATCAAACGAATCAGAAAGCATGATAGTCGCTTAAAAACTCGACGTAGAAATATTTTGATAGACAATTTTCTTATTATCCAAAACTCGGCAAGATTTAATTACTCAAATAGAAGCACAAAAGAATGAAATTTCATATTGCACTAAAATTCGCTTCGTTAGACGATTTATCCGCGCATGACCATGTTTTCAATTGGTCATGCTTCTCACCTCCCTTTTTTTATTCGTCGCTCATCGTCGTACCGCGTATGTTGTTGACAGAAGCGTAAAAAAATGCCGCGAACGATGACACCACAGCAGCGACGAATTCAGAGCAATGGACTGAACGATCCAGCAACGGTTAGTCTCGCCGTCGACTCCGTGGCCCGCTCGAGTCTCACACCGAGAAGTCCCGGAAGAGCCTGGCCCGGAGACTGCGATATTCGACAACGAACATCTCCTCGACCGGACGATATACGACTCTCACCCGCGGCTTACACCGTCGACGTCTCTCATCTCATAGTTTAGCCTTCGTCAACGGTTCAACATGTTTTATAAAAAATATTCCTATCGATGTTAGTTAACTATTTGAACGGCGTTCAACTACGTCGAAAGAGTTTCTGCATTCGAAAAATTCCAGACGAATCCTTGTCTTCGGGAATCACGATCACCCGTATCGAACGAGAATCATTCCCAGTGTGAGAAATTATGTTGCTTCATTGTTACAATAATCGTTATACGTGTGAACGATGATTAAAAATAAAAAGCATAATTGGAGGTGATGAATCACACAAAGTTGTAAATTATTTTTCTCCATTCCCGAAACGTGAGTCTGCAAAAACAGCTGAGATAATTTCAAAAATAAAAAATATCAAGAGAAAACAAAATTCGTTGTGTTTAAATCAGCTTTTATGAAGACGAACCGAAACGGTCAGGGAGCTTTCCATTTCCTCTCACTTAATAAATCACACACTAAAATTTCTAGCCAGTACATTTTATTCCTTCTGCCCGTTTGCTTTTGTACAAAATGTATCGGGAATGGCGTTTGTGTACGAATTCGCCGTCTCAAAGTTACATAATACCACAAGTTTTACCTTCTTTTCGTTAATTTTCGTTTTTGTGATTAGCGTTTTTAGTCGATTGTTGATGATCGTGGTATCGGAAGATTATCCCCGACATGTAAGAAAATGTAGCTCGCATGATTAACTCGGTGATGAGATGGGATTTTATTCTTCGAGGAAAAAGTATTGTCCAGCTCGTTTTTGGTCGAGATCCTGCAGAAAGAAAAAGGTTACTTTTTTTTTTCAAATTTCCAGGGTTCAAAAAGGGATAAAAAATTTCATTTTCGGGGGATAAGGTATCGAATGCGACTCGATCTGCTTACCTTGACAGACTGATTCTTGTTGATACGCGGTCGGAAATTATTGGGATCTCGTCTGAAAGTAATTCCCAAAAGTTCCAAAAATCGATTCATTCCGTTCAAAAGGGATTGCGGTGTATGCGCTACGGTGTTGAGAGAAGGTTCTCCGGAGAATACTATGACACGATCGGCGAGATAGGTAGCCATGATAAAATCGTGCTCGACAACGAAACCAGTTTTTTTGGCGTGTAGAATAAACCTGCGAGTGAAATTAGTACATAAATACGAGTTTTTGAAGAGTCATCGTGGACGCTTGGAACGGATTTGTCAACTGACCTCTTGATTACTTTGGCAGCTACGAGACGTTGTTCCGAGTCGAGATAGGCGGATGGCTCGTCAACGAGATACACGTCGGCAGGTTTACCGAGACAAAGAGCCATCGCGACACGCTGCAATTCTCCTCCCGAAAGATTTTGTACCTCTTGATCCATGATGTCGTCGATTTTAAGAGGTTTCATTACGTCCGTGATAAATTGCGGGTGAATGTAAGCATCGCGGATCTTTTCGTGCAGCAGTTGTCTGACGATTCCCTGTGATTTGGGGCTGATTTTTTGTGGTTTGTAACTGATGTGGAGCGTTGGAAGATCCTCTGCGAAGGAAAGTTTATCATTGAGTAAATGAGTCGGGTGTATATTGCGAGGGAGGGACGAAAAACAAGCGCGCTTACCGGATCCATGATCAGGAGGCAAATTACCGGCCAACATTCTGATAAACGTTGTCTTGCCGGTACCATTTTCTCCGAGCAGGACGAGAATTTCGGAATCGGTAAATTGTCCCTTCTCGACTCTTAACGAGAAAGATCCCATGGTCTTAGTCATGGCGGGATATTTGTAATGATTCATTCTTTTCACCTCTTCCTCGGTCGCACTCTCGGCCACTTTGAAAACGAGCGATTCCTCGCGGAAACGAAGGTTCTCCGTAGGAACGAAACCGTCCAAAAATATATTGATTCCTTCTCGGACCGAGAAAGGCATCGTAACGACTCCGTAAGCACCGGGAACTCCGTACAGACAACAGATGAAATCTGAGAGATAATCGAGAACGGAGAGATCGTGCTCTACGACGATGATGAATTTGTCCGGGTGTATAAGCGAACGAATGGTTACGGCGGCATTGAGACGCTGTTTAACATCCAGGTAGGACGAAGGCTCATCGAACATAAATATATCGCCGTTCTGGATGCAGACCATCGCGCAAGCGAAACGTTGAAGTTCACCTCCAGAAAGTTCTTCTATACCTCGATCTCGGATATGGGTAAGATCTGTCGGAGGCAAATAAGGTCGCGAATTAATTAAATGAAAATTTTCTTTGCTCGTATTTACAGTGCATACCGAATCGTAGCTTACCGAGCATTCTACAAATTTGCGTTTGCTTATCGCACTCGTCTTTCTTGTCGAGCAGCTGTTGAACAGTTCCCTTGACAGCTTTTGGAATCTGATCGACGTACTGCGGCTTTATCAGGGCCTTCAAATCATCTTCTAAAATTTTAGTAAAATAATTTTGCAACTCGCTACCCCTGAAGTGGCTCAAAATTTCCGTCCAGTCTGGTGGATCCTGCAAAAATTATCGTTTCAATCGTCGTCCGAATACCGCACCACACGACTGGCTGAATTTTCATTGTCAGTGAATTGGTATACTCACGGTGAAACGGCCGAGGTTGGGCTTCTGTTTACCCGCCAAGATCTTGAGAGCGGTAGATTTACCAATCCCGTTGGTACCTACCAGACCCAGGACCTCGCCAGGGCGTGGAATCGGCAGTCGATGAAGCTTGAACGAGTTCTTGGAATATCTGTGAGTCGTTTCTTTCTCCAAGTTACTGGGAAGATTGATTATCGAGATCGCTTCGAACGGACATTTCTATAAGAAACAAACGCAGTCAGTTATATTCATTTCACAATCAATCTGAATGGTGTGTTGGATAAACACATTTTATACGACCTTGACGCAAATACCGCATCCGATGCAGAGCTCTTCGGAGATGGAAGCTATTTTACTATTGGGGGTTACTTCTATACAGAGCTTCCCCATTCGTACTACAGGACAAGATCGTTTGCACTCTTGGCGACATCGCTTAGGTTTGCATTTGTCCGAATTGACAATGGCTATTCGAGTGAGCCTGTCGGTCTCTTCCATCGACTTTTTGGGCGGCATGATCTACCGCAGAGTTTGCCTTCCGGCGTCTGAAATTTTTTTTTTTCTATTAACTGCGTTCTACCACGTCGACACACTATTCTTCGTACTGTTGGACCGACATAGCGACCATTACAATATGTTTAACCTAAATTTGAGAGTAAAAAAAGCACGCCTGAAACATATGTCGATATCGATATCAACTACGAGTTGTGGCGAATACACAACGACAATGCGCTCTCGATCGTAACAAACAACGATTGACATCCTACGGGGTAATGAATTAAACAAATCACTCAATCACTCACCTGTCAAATTGAAAAACGTGGAGCGGTCTAGTTTTTATACTTAGACGACGACGATCTTATAGCTTGTGGCCCTTATGGCGGTGGACCACCTTCGACCCGATTGTAATATATATAACGAAAAGGACGGAGCAGCGACCGGAGCGCGACTGACGACTCGTAGCTAATACGTTTGAGCGCGAGTCACAAAATGTTGAAGTGTAAACTTTCTTCGAGTATTTTGATCAATGTCGTGTGGAATATACAATCGAATGATAAATGTGAACTTCTAAATATACTTTGTTACCGTAACGTTCAAATAATTGCAGACCTTCGCCACAAAAAATTGTTCACTTGACTCGAGTA
This sequence comes from Hyposoter dolosus, assembly GCA_963921915.1. Classification (NCBI taxonomy): domain Eukaryota; kingdom Metazoa; phylum Arthropoda; class Insecta; order Hymenoptera; family Ichneumonidae; genus Hyposoter; species Hyposoter dolosus. The sequence goes on along the minus strand of OY998130.1, from coordinate 17,090,574 downwards.
GCACGAGGTATTACTATTAGTAGTTGACTGAGCTGCGAAAATCTCCCGTTTGCCTGTCGCCTACGATGGCGTTCGTTGATGATGTCTACCCCCACGCTCACCTTGCACTGTCGCGGCTATTCAGAGCGGCTAGCCGAACCGCGAACCGCTTGTTGTGTAAATTATAACCTCAAATATTCATAGCGATGATTCCAATGATTGCTTGAACAGTTTATTCAAACTGCCGAATATGATTCCACCGTGCAAAGAAAAACAAGGATGAGGAAAAAATCCCTCTTTATTGTGAATCATTAACTACAGAAGTAATCGCGTTACACGAGTTGCATTCGCCCAGTGAAAACAGCGAAAAACAATGACCGCCGCACAATCATTCGGCACTGCCGCTTCCTCTTTTACGTTCAAACAGGAAAAGGACGATTGTTCCAACGAAGAGGACGAGGATGAGAATGACGACGAGGAAGACGACAACAACGATGACGATGAAGAGTATGATGACGACGATGACGATGATGATGAAGATGATGCCACAAGCGTTTCATCACTGGCTCTACCGTCGATTCTGGACAAAGAGTCTTTCGAATACGCTGAACCAACGGACGAATTTCTCCGTCTCACCTCAATGGTTAGCTTCGATATATCACAATATTTTTCTAATAACAACACCATTTGTTGTGTTTCTGTTGCAACTGATAATAAGCGTATATCCTTCAGGTACGTCGTGTTTATTTTTCCTACCTCCACAAGTCCATTATTGGTAATTACAACATCTGCTGGCAAGAGAAAGAGAAGCAAGTTACAAAGTTGGAATTGAAGAAATTTGCTAGTAGGATGGAACTGTGTGCGGTGAAAGCTTCTCTGGAAGCGTCTCTTTACAGACAATCGATGCTCAAAATGGCAAGTCTCGTTCCTGTACTTCTAATTCAGTACCGTGTACTAAGTAGAGCTTTGCACATTGAAACATCTTGACAAATCTAGATTTCAGATATCAAGAGCAACACATCGAGCAAGAGAACGTATAAGAAATTAAAAAGTTTCCTGGAAACTCGACCGAATGTATTGGACGTAGCGGTACAGACGAATGAGGAGCGCGTGAATGAATCAAAAAAAATTTGTGAATCTGACAATGCAAACCTGGATAAGGACAGGCGTATTCAAAGCGCATTTGTAACGTCAAATTCCGAGGAGAATGCGACTCAAAAGGTTCAATCGAATAAGAATCTTGACGATAGAATTAAGGAGCTATTGAAGAATGAGAATTCTTCGGAATCCACGCGACTGAAAATACCTCGACCGGATAAATCGTTAAAGTTGAGAATAAAAAAAGACGACTTGGCTTTGTCACCGGTAAAACGTAGCAGTGAAATTAAAAAAACTGAAAGTATCCGAATCGCGGAAATAGTTCCAGGAAAAGTTGACAAAGAACGCCGGCGGCGCGGGCCGAATGCAGAGCCGCTCGTCGACAATCGTAAATCGACCGAGGAACAATTACGAGAGATTTTGGAGAAGGACGATAGCGGTGGAACGATGCTGGAAGGATCAAGGGACACCTCGGCCGTCGAGAAAGAGCCAGCAGGGGGACAAGAGGTGGAAGAAGCATCGCAGGACTCCCTGATGCGACACTTGGAAGACATGTTCTGCGAGAGCGACGACAGCAGCGATCTGATGACTCTGATTGAAAAACACTCGGGTGTAACGAAGGCCAACGTCGATTCAGAAATCGGAAAGATGTGTCTAGATGGAGAGGAGCCTAACAAGTTGCAGCGACAGAAGCACCAGTCACTGTTACCAATGCCCGGCCGGCTGTCGGGAAGCCGAACGAGTTCCGGTAGCGGCTCGTTGAAAGAAAGTTTGGAGGAGAAAAGTTCTGAGAATGCGACGAGCGTTACGACGGGCAAGAGAAAACTGAGCTTCAGCAATTACAAGAGGATGAAGAAACGCGCAATGGGGGAACCTGAGACACCACCGCACGAGGAGACCCCCGAGGAGAGACAAGATCGTAAAGTTCGAGGAATATGGTTCGTCGAAAGAGTCCATCAAGTATCGAAACTCGAGGCAAAGATGATGGAGTTGTCGATGAAAAATTATCGCAAACACGGCCGCATTTGTGCTAAATTTATCGAATTGTTCGGAGATCCCGACGAGGAGGAAATGGCGATGCCAGAATCGCCGATACGCATCGAGGAACATTTGACCGCCTGCAAAGAACGTATAGCTCCGTGGGTCGTTAAATATCTCATGCCCTACTACACCAAGAGAATTATCGACAATCGGCTCTTGTTCAAAACAGTCGCTAAACACATCGCGGACATGTTAATTATTGAAAACACATTTCCAGGTGAGTTGACCACTTCGCACCTTCGCGACAAATATAATTCCTCGATCATTTGGCTCCGATTGTTTATTCTTAATGAATTTCGTTAATGTTTCATTAATCGACTGCTTTCAGAGGAAGACTGCGTTGATGCTTACATAAAGGATTATTTTAGAAACAAGACTTGTATCAAGGCCGAGGCGGACATATACGTGTGAACGTATGTTTGGGATCCTTTGACCTGACCCAACTGAATGAAGCTGGAAGGGGAGGGGATATCCTTACGCTTACGTTAAAAGTAAAATTACCTGATAAATACTCTGTGTATTATTCGATAACGGTGAGAGACTTGCGTCGCCATCGCCGCATAAGATTATCCCTGTAAATAGTAGAATTCGTAGATGAGAGCGCAAAGGACAGCTGCTCTGATATTTCCGAATCTTCCACGTGTCAGCCTTAGGATCAAATAAAAAAACACATCCAACCACCAAATATCCATATCGTTAATCAATGTATTTCAAATACACGCTCGTTACAGACACAAATAAATTATTTACATAACGCTGTTTCTGAAATAGTCAAAAAAGGAGGGAGGAGGAAAGCTGCAGTTTGATTCGCAACTTACCACCAATCTCAAATGGTTTCGTTCGAGCCTCGAAACACAACTGCTTTGACTAAGCCAGAGCTCGTAGGACGACTGTACAATAAAATCATCCAAGCTTCGTCAAGTCGATGAATTCAAGATCAATGCGACATTTATGCAAACTCTTTTCTTTTCTTCTACAACGTGGATCCGAAGAGAGACAACAAGCATGGCACGTGATGGGTTATTATTAATAATGACGACGGCAAATACTCTAATGCCCGCTCCGATAATTTGCCTCGTCTCATACTTTATCCTCTCTTCTTTGCACAATATATAAAATGATCTATTGCAACTAATACCGCATGGTCGAAATGGCCCTCTATGAGGCAATTAAATCACGTCTGCTCTATAGACTCGACACTCAGTTGCAACGAGTCTTTTTTAATCTGTACTTTCGGTCCCTTCATAGCCAGCGTCGCCACGAACCATGAACATAGTAACATCTCTTTATAAAGCGCATTATTGGACCGTACGAACTTCCTCAAATCCACTAACAGCACCGAATTATGTTTTATTTGTATTTCAAATACAATCTTGTTCTGTTTCTATAATAATATACACGTGTGTTTCTACAACCGCACAAAACAATTCCACAAAATAAGCATTAGGGTGAATAAGAAGCGGCCTTCACCTTGTACCCTGAAAATCTCTCGCAGAGATACGGACGAATAATTCAAACGAACATGTTGATCGATATAGAATATTAAGACAAGCCCAAATTACAAATATATATAAATAAGAAATAGCATAGCTTTAGGAATACCATGTTTCGAACGAAGCAAATCTGGTGCGGAACGAATATCGAACGGTGCTCTATCAAAAGAACTTATTATGTGCATCCAACCCGCGGATGGAACGATTGCATGGGAAAGCGTATAAAATAATAAAATCAACGAAACAACAACAACAACATCTAATGAAAAATTGCACTCGAACGAGTTGATCGGAAAGAAAGGAAGAATGGAAATTGAAATAACGAGAAAGGAATCAACTGTAACACAGCCACCTATTCGCATCTACGAGCGGCGAATATACGCTTTTTACAGTTGTAACAACTATCAATAAGAAAAGTGACATGATTATTTATGAATACGTGTTTGGTGCGTATCGCATAATCAACATCTACACCTTATAATAATCCCTACGTAAATTTATTTCGTTTTTATCGCATACGGCTCATTTTTGTTGCTTAACAAAAGCGATCGGCCTCCACCAGCAGCAGGGTGATGCTTTATCGTTCTGCTTCTAAACTTCTGTCTCGTTCGACCCGCAATATAGGAATGAAAAAATCACAAATGAGGTGAGGCGGAACGCTCGATAACGAGGCCGTCGGCCGACAATCGATCATAAGAATGGGGCCAGAGGAACCAACGTAAGGGTAATAACTCACCAACGATTTCTGTCGACGGTTTTCTCGCGGTCCCATTTCGTGAAGAGATATTGCGCGAAAATCGAGGTAGCAATTATTATCAACATATCAAAGAAGTTCTTCAACACATTCGTATCCCAATATCTTTCCCGTTGCAAGCGTTGCCTGACGACAAGTTGTTCGAGGGATCGTTGAATGCGATCCAATATTACACCGTTCTCCCTCATCCGGCTCTCTACGTCCTTGATCCTGTGGTACACCCTGTTGTTATAAATAAAGAATATTTGAGCAAGAACGCCGACAGCAAACTATTGAGAGATTAAGATGTGGAATCGTACTGCGAGATCGATTGCCTGTTGGGTTTTCCCGTCGACTGACTAGAATCGGAATGTACATCGCCTGAAGAACTTGCTGAATCGTGGGCAATCTCCGCCAAGGGCAAATTATTGGACAGTTGTCGCTTCGATGATTTGAGAACGGAAAGAGACGAACGTGATTCCGCCTGTAGTAACGGCACCTGAAGTAATTATACCGTTTATCCTGAACCTCGTAACCCGGAGAATCAACAACGAACAACAATTCGATTCTTTCCGGGGCGCAATTATCCGGATAAAGAGTAAGAGACCCGCGTACTTTACCAATGGTGCATACTTGTCGACAGAAATATTCTTGAAAAAGGCAAGAAACAGCTGGGTTTTCTTTAAAACGCGTTTACATGGGTACGTGCGTCGATACGATCTGTCCGGATAAATAGCGTAAAAACAAATATCAAAGTGAGAAAGTACATCAGTTGATTCCCCCTTGTTAAGGAAATCTATCAGCTGTGACACTTTTCGCACTCGTGCAACTGATGGATCCACTTAATACGATCCCGAGTTAATTATTTTGAATGTTTTCCCGATACCTGGATCTGCGGTTCCGTCGAGACGATGCTACCGGTTCGCATTATTGGTGTTTTATGCCTCGTCTTTGTACACACGATGTAATCGTGCTCGTACTGAACGAGGTCGTTCCGGGGATCCCACGGTCGAATATCAGCGTGGCGATATAGCCAATCACCGGTTATAACGTCCTGTGGGTAACAAACGAGTAAACAAGACGTTTTTCGGTGGGCTCTAACGAATGTGGAGAGATAAAGTAAAAAAGTGAAGAATTCAGAGTGAGAAGTGGTAGGTGGGTTGAGGGAGGAGGTGTGTTACGCATACGAGAGTAGGCTCTTGAATAAAGGAAAGTTTAAGTGAGTTGTTGGGAACTTAAGCGAGCAGCGAAGTTTTGGAGGTTAAGCATGGGAGAGCTGGGAAAGGAAAAAAAAAGGAGAGAAAGGCCCGGAAGAAGCGGTTGAGGAGGGTGGGAAGTTCGGGGAAGTGCAAGAAGTTAGCACGTGCTTGATAGATGGAGCCACGGGCAATGGGCATCTTCAATTAAAAAATTTAAAAAAATATATAAAAAAGGACATACCCGAAAAAAAGCTTAAAGGGAGACCGCCGAAGCGGTTGGATGTGCAGAATATAGGAAGAGCAAGTGGAGACGCATATACTGATGTGTAAAACAAACAGAGAGTTAATGTCGGAAAAAACAAAAGAAGGTGTGGAAGTGTGGCTGGAAGGAATTGATGAGGGGGCGATCTGTGGAGAGGTGATCAAGAGACGCGGCAGCGGCTCAACGCCAAGTATTAAAAAAAAAAAAAGCGTAGCGCGAGCCCGCCGCACTCTTATATACAGTAAAATAGGCGTTTAAATATGTTAGGAGAAAAATTGAAAAAAGAAATATGTGTATATGTCAGGGAAATCGAAGAAGTGTGGAATAAAAGGAGTTTCGGATTGAGGACAGGGTGAGAGGAGGAATAAGCGTGGAGGGTAGCGACAGATGAGTTAGTTGTGAGGATTACAGGTTTAAGGAAATGGAAGAAGAGTGGAAGAGTATAAAAAATGTTAATAGTAAACATTTATAAGCTTTGTAAAAAACTTGTGAAAAAAGTTATGCAAATAAAATTCTATTGATTAATTGAACGAGTTAACGATGGGGCAGTGCGGGGAATACGAATAAGATGAACTGACAGGATTAACAAGTCGAAACCTACCTGAACGAAGTATTTTGGAACCCACTCTTGACCGTTCGCTTTGCGGACTTTGGCTCGTTCGCGTTGAGCCTCTTCGAGCAAAGTCTTTTCCTCCGTAGCCGCGATTTGATCGTCGTTGTTTATAGCGAGAGTTACGGCACTCCACAGTTTCTCGCTCTCCCACTCGCTCTGGTTATCCAATGGTACCGTGTATTTCTTGAGCCTCTTGCTCCTAACATCCGGCGTCGGATTAAAGAATACGGCTTCTTGCTAAAATTTCCGAAGGAACGATCATTATTGAGGGTTGCGGGAACAGTTGCGCAATATCACTCGTGCTCGCGCAACTTACTCCGGTTCGTTTGTCCGTTATCATGATTTCTCCGTCCCAATGACCCGATATATTTGCAAGCGTTTCTTTTCCCAGTCGTATCCTTCCGACGACTTGATTCATTTGTTCCGAGCCACCCAAGAAAGGCTGCAATAATATCAAGAGAAGAAACGCGTTGAAAATTCGCTCACGCTCGTGCTCTGAAAGATCGGATGCATTTTTACCTTCAGTTTGAATTCCAATTCCGTGTGATAGCCAGTTTTTTCACAAACGACGTTGACTTTGCCACCGAGCTCCATGGACAAGGTACCCATGAGAATTCCTTTGCAGTGCGCATAAGGAATTGTCATTGTATAGTCCTCGCCTCGTGGTAACATCGTTAGCACAGCCGCGCCGTCCAAAACTGCCGAAGTTGAATTTCCTGTGAGCAGAAAAATGTACAGAAACCGAAACGAAACGAATACGTCAATAATGGCTAAGCCATGCTGCATGGCAAGGTGTATCTCTACAACGTACCGTAAAACTTTGACTTGGCAACTATAGTTGCGCTTATGGTGAATCCGTCCCGTCTATTGGTGACGTAAAATCCTGAGATGGGTGGATGATGAGATATCTGGACAGCGCAAAAGTCAATGAAGGAACTGAAAATTATTTCTTGGTCGAAAGCCTAAATAAGTAAAGAGAAACGCTGCTGTACCTGTTCTGCTAGATAAAAGGTGCGTGAACCGGTAGGATGTTGCCAATAACATCGAAAAGTTTCGCCCAAGAGCGGATTGTAAGGTTTCTTGAGACCTTGCGGTTTTTTGTAAAATCCCGACAAATACCACTTGACAACGCCCTTCATACGAGTGAAAGCGTCATCCTCGAGTACGGCTCTGCATCAATTTTCCATGAAATAAGGCCACAAGTTAATATTGACGAAATCCTGTAAATATCCGCATGGCTGAGACAATTTTGTCAGCAAACTTCTTACTCACTGAGACAATAGATCGGCGTGATAATAAGAATCTGCGAGTTTCTCCAGAAAGGATCTTGGTTCGAGGATAAAAGTTGGCAATACTACTTTTGACAGATCCATTCCTGGTCGAACCTGTTTCATCAAGAACCAAATCAAGGATTTTTGCTCGTCAGGAAGTTCCGCCACGACTTCACCAGCCTGCGAGGTAAAAGGAAATGAAAAAACAAATAACGGAGAAAGAGGGTAAGAGTGAAGGACTGAATAATGTTTTTCTCACAGATCCGAGGAATTCGTTCTCATGAGCGACATAGGGCGTCTCGGAAAAGTTATCGTCCTCCTTGATGGAGAGCTCGGACTCGGTGTCGCTGGGACTTATCTCTGCATCAGCATCAGCATCGACGACGACTCCGTTCTCGGGTTGACTGATATCGTCCAGGTCTGTGTGCGAGGTGTATACAGGATCTAGCGTTACTACTTGGCGGCGGGTGGTTTCGTACTCTAGGACATGGACGGAGGGTACGGTCATGCGTCTCGGGGGCTCGAGATGGCATATGCGTGAAACGGATGGGGAAGAATTACCGGATTTGGTAAAGTTTGAATTATCGAGGATGTCGTTGGGCGAGGGCGTGAGCGAGTGCGATGGGGTCGCTGATTTGCCGATGAGCTGTTTTTCCCAATAGGCTACGGCGTGATAGAGTTGGTGGAACATCGGAGTGGGCGAAGGACAGAGACTTTTGGTGTCGGGAGTGAAAGCCGGAGACAGAGGTTGAGGACAGGAGAGTAATCGTCTCTGGGGCGTAGTGGGCGAACGAGGTGCATAATGGCTCAGGTATATCGTCGGTGGTTCGAATACCGTCGCCTCGTGCTCTGTACGAATCCTCAACGCAGTCGGAACCGGGTTATTTAGTTGGCCGACCGATCGGAGCCGCGTTAACGATAATTTCACCAGTCGTTAGTACACATTTCAATTATTTTTATCTCTCCAAACTATTATTTCAATTGCAAATGTGTGGCACGCAAAGAAAAACGCGCGCACACGCACACCTATACATATGTACTTCTATACCACGGTGTTAATTAACCGCGCGTCCCATTATCATCATCGATGGACCGGCGTCATCGACTTCTCTATGGTTATAGCGTATATACGTATAGATATATGTAGCCGAAGAAACAAACAATTTTTGCCAGCAGAGGGGGCGGAGAAAATGGCGGTCTTGAAAAAACGACGCTTACTAACGAATACGCGTCAATGTCAAAAGTTAGCGCGTTATTTGTTATCTCTCAAAAGACTGAACTTGGCTACTCTTTGAAATATAATAATAATGGTAAAAACACGATCGGTTGTGAAATGAAAATATTTGGGCATATTTTACCGTGATCGTCGAAATGTTTTTCATAATCAGCCTCGCTCCATTGGGTCTCGTGGGTGGTGGTCGCATCGTGCTGCGGTGAACGAGGAACGGCACTCGCCGATCGAACGATCAAGGAGGAACAACGTAGCGAGAGCTCGAGCGCATCGAGCCAACATTTACCAGCGGCCTGCGAGGGCGCCCGGAATATGAGATACGAAGTCGGTAGTGGCTGAACAACGGCTCCTGGAATTCGTTGAAAATACAGGAAAAATAAACAAAAGTTGGAATACGCGCTTTTGTTGTAGGATCGTAGAAATTCGGGTCAAATCGATTTACCAATGGCCTCTTTCTCCGGCCCTCTCGGTGCCCAAATCGATTGCTCGAGGGGGTGGAACAACTTGAAGCAAAAGCCATCTTTTTTGCTAGGTCGCTCAATCACGTGACACGTCGTCAGCAAGATCGTTCCGACCCAGTGGTTGCTCTGAAACAATTCCATCGACGTTCGATCAATGTTTACGGACAATCGCTGCTCGTATTCTTTTGTCAAACTAACCTTGATTTTTGGGCTTTTGTAGAGCAAGAGAAGACCCGGCTTAAGAATACACCAAAGTTTCGTCCAGCTCTTGAGAGTACCTCGTACTTTGAGCCAGTCGCTCATGACAATCACGGTGGGATCCTTGAGCGAGCTCAGTAGCTCGTTGGCGACCCGTTTTTTTTCCATCCTATAATTCTTCCGTTGTGCCTTGTAAGATTCCTTTCTCGTCAATTTGCACGCGTCCGCTGACTGCACATAACAAAAAAACACGTTTAACTTCCTTGGTTTTCTGAATTTGACATTTCAGAGTTTTTGTTCATATAATTTGAAGAAACGATCAGCTGCTCACCTTATCCGAAGAATTGTCCATTTTCGAACTGCTGTCGATCATTCCCGATGATAATCCTGCAACAGGCGGCGATTGACCGTCTAATAAACCGTTCAACGAACGCGTGATCATTAAGGATGTGCACCCATTATTTGGCTTTGTATATTTTTCGCCAAATTCGATTATATGGTAATATCGATTGTTCCGCATAAATGTATTTAAAAAAAACACCACATTACCCTTCTTTTAAAGCAGATAATTGACATCTAAGATTACATTAAAGCCTTTGTTATTTGTACCGGAAGTTGGTTGAATTGCAAGACAAAGCGAAAAATGTTTGTGTTCAACGATGCTTTTATAATCAGAAAAAGTATTTTCTTCAGCTTCATACTCTCCTCGATTTTTTAATGAGAACAAAACCGTATCGCAGACTGCCACGCGATTTGAAACGGTCCGGACACATGGAAATTTAATCAAGAATATTTCCGTGGGAACAACTATATCGACGGTTTTTTTCATTAAAAAATCGAGAAGAGTGGTTTTTTTTTTAATACATTCATGCGGAACAACTGATTCGATTCGATTCGATTCGATTCGATACAATTCGATTTCGGCGAAAAATATACGAATCAAAATAATGGGTACACATCCTTAAAAAGGAATGAATGGATTTTGTGATTCGAATCCGAGAGTGCGCGCGCGCATACCTTACCCCACTGGCATCTGAAGTCTGACGCGATAGGATCGTGCGATCGATATTTTGAGCAAGCGGGGGCGCGAGATGCTGCTGCATACAGCCATGATTTTTTTATATTAAAATTAAATGGTTATGCCACTTTCTCTCTTTCTCACTCTCTCGCTCTCTCTCTCTCTCTCTCTCTCTCTCGCCTTCTATCGCTACCAAGCGAAAATTGATTTTCCAAAATCGTGTTCAAAAGCCACGTTGTGATCTGCGTAGTGCAATAATGAAAAAAGGGAAAAAATGTCCTGTACAGATAGTACTTTAAATGCCAGTAGAGATATTGATTCGGTTTCCCCCCGTCGGAACTCGAGGCTCTCGATATTTCGTACAGATAGATTGAGTATACCTGGTGGCAGAGGTGAAGGAGGACCCGTTGCGAGATTAATGCCGCTCGAGGTGAGAGACTCCGAAGAGGGTAGCTTCGGTAATTGGGCCGGTTGCTGTGGGACGCCACTGTGACGAGATCGCCGATCCTCTCCTGGTGCTACACGTGTTTCCATACGCAGAGCGTTTACGGTTAAATATCGAATGTGAATTCGTTCTTACTTCGAGCAACCATAAGGTCGAGGCAAAATCGATTAACAACTAATTTTTCCCGTTACCTCCGTTACCGTTCAAAAGTCGCATCCATCGACCCATCGTCTTGATCGATATTTTTTTATGTCGCCAAGTAATTTCATGCGCGTATTAAGATTATCGCGATCTACGATCGCCGATGATCGCAAAAGTGTATGAAAAAATGAAGAAAACGATAGGCCATGTCTGATTTTGAGGTCTCCCAGCGGACACGTGCACGCGAGCAAACTCGACGGACTTTTACGAGGAATTTCGAACGAATGATCGTACGACGAAGTCAACACAAATCCACCACTGAAGTGACTACCAACAAATCGATTTTTCGTCTTTTTCCAAGAGGCCAACGAGTCGGTTGGACAAAAACTCTAGGAATATTGATGAGCCTACAGCCCTCACAGACTTCACCAACTTCAGAAGTATTGTCTAACGTTATCAAGGATACGCGCTATGAAACTTTTCCGTACAAATTCCGCTTGGCCTCTTTAATATTCAATTGCAAAATTTTGACCTCCCGTACAACTTTTTCATTTCTTTCTAGCAAGCTGCTCTCACAGGGAAGAGGCTAAAGGTTCCCGCTGACAAGGGATTACCGTTTACAAATATATGCAAGTCATGAATAAAAAACTCATAGTATAACTACAAGTTGGCAGCCTAATTACAGAGGTGCCGCGCTTAAGTTGCAACTTCTGACAGCAATAGGACTGCCGTGTTGACGATGAGAAAAATTACTCTGCACGAACTAGCCGAGGTACTTTGTTATCTACCGAAAAGTAGTTTCGACACGTGGTAGTTTGCTCCGATGCGAGTTGATTCAACGTTTATCGTTTTATCAAGAGGCATGGGAAGAGATAACACAGAGCAGGGTTCTTGATTGGCTGGCAGGTCTGAATATGCCAAGAAGGATAAATCCAGCAGATAGAATGAATAGCGTGGCGTGCGGCGTTGCGTAAAATTAGATAAAAATAGTTAATGGATTATTGGCAAAAGCGTCAGGCCAAAGTTTCACTATACAAACCGCAAAGCGAAGTAGGTGAATAATCATGTAAGGCATACGGAAGGGGCAGTATATACGAGAGGTTATACTTACGGCTGCTGAAGGATCGACTGACGCCGGGCGGTGTCATAGTCTTGAAATCACTAGGATGACCAACAGAGACGGATTGAGTGTCGGAAGTAGGACGACGTTCCCCACCGGGGACAAGAATCGGTTGGGAACTCATGTTGACGAGGCTTTGTTCTGATTTCCTAAGTTGCCTGCAAACGGAAAGTCTCGATCAGAAAGATAATCGGAATTTACGCCCGAGCTTTGGTACCGCATGTAAACAGAAAGAATTTCGAGGGTGGTTTGCAGGCGGGGGTGGGGGGTATTTTGCGAGCCGCATTGCGGTCGGTCGGCTGTCAAATTCGATGATGATTCTGCTGGTGCACCTGCGGAAACGAAACTGAGAAATATGCGATAGCTTATAAAAAATACCTTGGCTCGCGGAGTTGGAATACGAGTTGAGCGAGAGTCAACTCATTTCTCGCATCGGATCGAACGATACTGCCGAAGACATGCTCGTCGTCTTGTTGGTATCGGTGCGACGGTGGCGGTGGCGACGGCGGTAGTGAAAAAGATATATAAAGACAGCCCCCTCCCGCTTGACCGCACGGACGATAATGAATCCGTATCGATCGGTGTACTACGATAATTCCTTTTTATTTTACTGCTTCTGCTACTAGGTGAACGCAGTACAGCAGGTCAATGCGTAATAATCTACCACCTTCACAACCAAACACTCTTCTTTTCTGTAGTCACACTCACTGCTCCTACGTAAGCGCGCGATATTTCCAATTGCGGTTGTGTATTATCTAACGACGCGTAAATAGTTGAATCAACGTACAGCTGTTTTTTAATGCTGTCGCCCTCTTTCTCTCTCTCTGTCTTTGTCTTTCTGTCCGTATGTAAAATAATTTCGAGGACAGTGCAGCGCGTGAGATTCGATCGAATCGCGGCTATCGAACATCGACTAAAAAGCACGGCAGTATAGATACGACGACACTCGCGACAGACCAGACAGAAGCGTTTTGTTGCTGTCCCGCGGTCCCGCAAACCTCGAGTCCCGAGCCCAATACCGACTCTCGCGACTAACGCGCACGCTCCTCAATCGCCGGATGTGCGCCAACGCGCCAATTAACCGTTTTTTTCTTATCTTGCGATTAGTTTCTTTGGCATACCACCCAGATGCGTTATGCGTTGACGCACAATTATAGCATCTCTATGACTTAACCTGTAATTTTCTTATGCTGAATTCGCATTTTTTCACTCCTAAGTGACGAATCTCCGGCAAAAGTGATGTAATCAAGCTGCAGTTTTTAATAAAAAAGTACAAGTCACGGAGAGCCGGCTCTGGTCAATATGACAACGATTAAAACGCGAGAGCTGCTACATGACAGAAACGTAAACTTTTCATTAGGGATGTGTACCCCGTCAAATCCGAAGTACATCGATTGGCTTTGTCAAGTTTATTTTCATTTGCACTAAATAACGGCAATGACGAATAATGATTGAAAAATTACAAATTGCGTGAATATTAATAATTATTTACTATGTGAAATAAAATAAAAACCTGATTTGACTACTCGAGACATAGCCAATAAAAATGCAATATTTGCGGTTGGAGAAAATCTGGCAACAGCGCTGCCAGCCTTTTCTACTTTTCTGGCATACATGCATGCCATGCATGAAAAACGAGTGAATGACAGGTGGAGAAAGAGAGAAAGAAAGGGAGAGAGAATTTGCAAAATTGTCACACGGTCCGGACACATGGAAATTTAATCGAGAATATTTTCGTAGGAACAACGGTAACGACGGTTTTTTTTCATCAAAAAATCGAGGAGAGTATAAAGTTATAGAAAAGACTGTTTCTGATTATGAAAGTACGGTGGAACACAAACATTTTTCGCTTTTTCTTGCAATTCCATCAACTTCCGATACAAATAACACAGACTTGAATGTAATCTTGAATGTCAATTATCTGCTTTGAAAGAACGGTAAAGTGGTGTTTTTATTAGATACATTTATGCGGAACAACTGATATTACCATATAATTAAATTTCAGCGAAAAATATACAAAGCCAAATAATGGGTACACATCCTTATAATTGCTCGCGGCTGCAGTATCACCTTCAACCTTCTGTCGTTTACGACACGCTTCCCGATTATTATTATTCCTAGCACCAATGTACTCGAGAAATATCATGATCGATCGACCCGATAAACTCTCTCTCTTTCTTTCTCTCTCTCTCTTTTTGTGCCGTCATACGCATTCATATTGTCACCACTTCATGCCCTTTCCCATTCCGTTTTTGCACGCATTCACATTCACAATTATACCAATTATACTGTCAACGTCATGTGTCATCTTTCCCCCTCTGAATCCGATATTCGGAATGTTTATTTTCTCACTCGCTTACACCGCATCTCTCTATGCGATGTTTGCCTCATCTCGGCCTTGCTGAGCCCAAAAGTGTCATCTCCGAAAAACAAAGAAAAGTGCAGTCGTTTGAGCCAAATATCTTCATACTGAAAAAAACCATCGCTAGGATGCGTGATAATTAAGTAACAAAGGCAACCGTTTACAACAGGGCTTCCGTGTCACCACTGTTTTTCTTCCTCCTTCAATTCCATCTTTTTTTTCAATTCCTAGTTTTCAGAAACAATCCAAAAAATGACAGAAAATTTGATAAGCAGACTTGCTGCGTGATTCTTGATACAATATTCAAACAGCAGGAGGTTATCCCATAAACAAGTCGAGATGTTTTTTCTAATCACGTTTGAAAAATATTCCGAACCAGCAGCAGCGGAGACGAATCTATAAAAAATCGATGATGGCCGCGTAGATCCAGTTCCCGCGCCTGAGTATCATAGAAGCAGTAGCCGAGACAGGAGAATAAATACATAAATAAACGGTTTGTAAAAACAAGAAGGAGGAAAAACGGAAATGAGGCATACTCGCTCCGGCTGCAAGAATAAGGAACGAATCAAAGGACGCGGAGCAAGTAGAACAAATGGAAAGAGGAGCAACACGCGCAGCAGTGTGTGTCAACGCCGGAAGCGGCGACAGCGACGAGCGGCTAACGAGGATGAAAATACAAATGAAAACAAGGGGTCGGGGGCGGATGAGAACCAGCAGACGAGAAAGGAGTCAGTGCGACCGGGGGAAATGGTGGTTCCTGTGACGCCGCAGATGATACGCTTGGCAGTGAAACAGTTGTATGGTAAAAGGGTTGTGGTAAGCTCATCTATGATAGCGAATCATTTACGACAATGTTATCCGGTCGACTCCAATTGGGAAGCCTTGAAGAAAGAGCTCGAAGACAAACTCGAGGATGCCATTTCTGTTGGACTCGTAGCCAAGTGCGGACACGACGCTTACTGCTTGCCGACTCTACGACATCAGGCCAATTCTCTCAAAACCGACTTCACCAGATTTTGGGAAAAATATCATGTAATTTTTCCCCGCTAGCAGCAGCGCCTGCTTCGCGTTCTGTAGCAAACTTTATACGCGCTCGGCTCTGCTACTTTTTTCATTTGTAGAAACGTCTCATGCCGATCTGCAGTGGCGGAATAAATCGTTCCAACAATTCAAAAAGAAAATTGAAAAGTACTTTGCAACGGGCCTCCACCGAGTAGCTATTCCGACGAGGTGCAGCAAAATTTCGAGTGAGACAAGTTTAAATAGTGTCAATGGCGCGGGCACACGTGCCATGTACGCGGAAAGATCGATAGGGTGCGCTACCGTTTATCGCTCCTCCACCAGCCAAGTTCCACCCTCAATGGTCGAAGTGTGGGGAATCAATCGGCGGGATATCCTAACCTCTCTTCGTGCCTTTACAGTCGGCTCGATTTTTGGAGAGTTTGATAATAAATTCGATGCTGCCAAGTAATTTGCAAGGAAAATGAATTGCGTCAGAACTTACGCTCGCTGCCTGTTGATCGGAAAACGACTGACAACTGTTAATTACCCAGGTAAGCAGACGTTTTGAGAGTCTCAAACGGCCAGCCCGATATAAATAGAAAATAGTAGAATAAATAAATGAAAATTGCTCGACAATAGGCAACAAAAGATGGATGAAGAGATGGGTATCACCAACAATTAAGGAATTGGTAAAACGCCAACAGAAAGCAGCTCCGCAACCCATACCTCGGAGGAGAAGTTACTTGGATTGGAACGAGGAGGCTGAACTCTACGCATTCAACAGCAGACTGTCGGAAAAGTTTGATCCCCAGCTTTTGGCCAGAGCTTTCATATTCCGATCTTACCTCGTGGAAGAGGAGCGTAAGCAGAAAAACGTTGGCATAGAATCGTCGATATTGGAGACAAAGGACAATACCGACTTGATAGAACAAGGCCAAAAAATCAGCGAAGATATCATCAACGCTTATCTCTGCAAAGCTCTGCCACGCGCGCCTCAAGAGTGCATCCAGTAAGCACTTTGCTTTCTTTCCATTCGCCTGGCCATTCCAGATTCTGAATGTTCTCATTGTTCTCATTTTTACAGCGCCCTGCTCGACTACCTGATGTCTCAAGAAGTCGTTGCCAAAGTTGCTTCGCACATTGGCACCAAAGATCTCATATTAACGGCGGTGAGTGGCGAGGGCTTCTTGTCAATGCGTCGACTGATTGAATGTGTAATATTTTTTATGATTTTCAGGATCATCCAGTTATGGAAGATACGCTGGCGTGCACGTTTTTCGCTCTCGTCAGCGCTCTGGAACAAAGTCCTGACGTCGATTCCGTTCATGTCGCTAAATTCGTTCGTGATTTCCTGATCGCCTGCCTTCACGACAAAGAGATCCCCGCCTTATGGCGGCCGGACGACCCCGAGGCCATACTCAATGATATCCTCGCACGTGAAGATCGCGAGGAAGCCGAACCTCGTCTGATCGGCCAAGCTGGAGTCCAAAGCTTGCTCGCCGTTTATCGCGTTGCTTTTTACTCCAACAAAGAATTTTTGGGAAGCGGTAAGCGTGGCGACGCAATCTTATCCACTGGTGTACAATTTTGAAGTTTTACGATCAATTGTTTGAAACGTTAACTCTTCAACCGGATCGCCAATGACCCAAATCTTCTCGATAACGTTAAAAGTGCTTAGCATACGATTACAAGGTTGCATGTAGAGTATTCTTGTTGTTTTTCTTCCGCATTGAGAAAAGGCTTTTTCGTAAAAATTTCACAAACTGCTAGAGGTTTTGGAAAAATGTCAAAAAAGGTTGGCACTGAAAGAATTGGACTTGTCAAAAAATTCAATGAAAACCTGCATAATTGGAACGTTTTCCGGGATCAGCGGGAAAATCTTGATCGATATTGAAAATTGCTATAAAAAATTAGGGCAATTTTTCGAAAATTTGAATTAGCCACAATTTCGTACACGAATCAACAATCTTTATGCCTGTATCCTGACGCCTTTTTTTTTACTTTCTCAGGTTTCGGCGAAACAGTTGAAGAGGCGAGAGAGGCAGCTGCCTTCGAATCTCTCAATAGAATGTTCGGTTTGGCAGATCACTGCAAACCGATACCGTACGATTTGGTGATCGACATCACGTCCGAGCTCAACACGGAAAATCTTCCACTCTCCCAGTGGTGTACCAAAAATGTTAATAAACTCATGAGTCAGTGAACAAATAAGAAGCTTACCAGCGTTGCATTGTAATTGAGGCTCTTGGTCTCGTTTATTCTCAACAGCCAGATCATTTGAATCGAAGAAATACATTTTGTACAGAATTGACGAGAAACATGTATCTTTCCGTTCGGTAAATTGAACGTAGTGAGAGGATGGTACGAAAATAATTAAATCGCAAATTAAGGGTCACACCTGCGAGTCAATTTTTCCTCGAAAAGCAATAAATATCGTTTGTTTCAAACAATCAAAACCGAAAAAATACAGTAATCCATAGCAACATTGATTCTTTACGAAAGACAGCGGTAATCACATTTATTGATTGTTCGCCGCTCGTAAGGTGGTTCATTCTTGTTCCCCTCGCTCTTTACCGCCGTACTGGTTGCTGCTGCTGCTACTGCTACCCGCGGACGCATCATCAACTCGTTCCATCACTATATCATCGTAACTCGTTCCATCCGTGGGTCTTTCGTTCTATTTTTGCGTACAACGACTCAATGGCGCTGCCACACCCTTTCGCCATCCACTAATCAGCGTTATTGTTGTTTCGATTCTCGGACACGGTCTCAAAGGCCCTATAATTCGAACCACACTGCTGGGTGTGTGCATGTGAAGAGAGAGAATGAGAAAAGGGGATTGAACGCACGTTGCCGCAGCGATACGAGATCGTCGACCAGCGGAATGGAATTTTTTTCGGGTCGCCGATACCGAAAATGCTTTTTTGTGGATTGAGGAAAATTTCTGCGTTGCAAATTTTTCTATAAGATTTACTTCGAGGAGCTGAATGGGAAAACCGAGACTGCACAACTTGCGTACGGTTGTTTGGAATAAATGGAACAGGATATATGTTGAATTTTTGAGACAGGGCGCAGAAACGACAGCGGAATGGCGTTCTCGCGGGTGCTTTTTGCAAGAGAAGCCCGCCTCTTTCGCATTTGCGTATTTGAGCAGAGCGACGAGATACGAGGGTGAGAAAATCCGCGGGTCGAATTACGTACGGTCCAAAGTATATATTTATATCGCAGGCGGACTCGGAGTTGGGATAGGACGGGGACGCGCGGTCACGCACACGCACGAGGCAGGGGTTGCGCGGACGACGGCGCAGAGGTTTGAGCGCACACAGGGGCATAGCGTGCGATAGTTTGCTCAACGCTCCACTTGATACGAGAAGCCCAAGCAGCTCTGTTGGAGCATCATGCTGCTCTATTAGGTACTTGCTCTCACCGCCTGCATCCATTTTGCCCTTTTTTTTTACTTTTTTGTCGAATCTACATCATCGCCGGTAACCCAACCGCTCTTTCCGTTAGTCAACATTTTTTAACGTAAAAACGAAAATGTAAATCGTTCGAGGATGCAATTACATCGATAATACTTGTTACACGGTGGTGGTGGTGAAATTTAACGTGCTTTACCAGTTGTTCGGTCGGTAAAACTCCTGCTGCACGTTTCATTTGGCGAAGCTTTATATATTCCAAGAAAAATACAAGTTACACGTCGTTTTCCTGCTACGGTCGGAGGAAAAAAGTGTAACTCTTATCTTTCTGCGAATACGAATGATGTTTGAAAAAAAAAACGTGCATCTTCTTTTTAGTAATCGCGCTCTCGCACTCACGCAACAGCTAGATAATCTTGAATAAATATTGAACTTCGGTCATTCGCAAATTGGCGCACCGTCCGAGCAGAGATCGCGGATATATACGAGAATACGCAGTTTTATGTGAATCGGCTCTTCGACTCATGGCGACAGAGAGGGAAGCGAATGGCGCGGATACAAATACCAGCCCAGGGACCGTGAGTGAGAAATTCGTCAGCGTCGCGCGAATTTCCTACGAAATTCTGCCAACTGACAAGGGACGAATCAGGCACCAGATTCAGATTAAGTGTGTGTGTGTGTGGTCGCGCGGGCACGTGGAGCCTCTTAACGCTTAGTCATGCATATTATATTTATCAAATGAAGAAGGAAAAAATTGGTGTAAATGAGCGAATCTTGTAGGTCACGAGTATTTGCGGGATACACGTATGCGCATTCTCTGATTGGAGAGTAGTCTGTAGTGTCCCCCCCCCCCCCCTCCGTTCCAGTAACACGTCAGTGCCCTCATGACCGCTGTGAGGATGATGACAGAGTGGAGAAAAATGACTATCGCGCGGTGACGACGTAAGCATAACTCGCGCGTACTTTTGATCCTGGTTTCAGTCGCGGTCGGTCTATCATCTCTGCTCCGCGCACTAGCTCCCCCCCCCCCCCCGCCCCTTGCCTAAAAAGTCCTGGGGAATGGGTTCCGCGCTACCCCATGAGGTGAGACGAACAGGATGATCGTGTTTATCTAAACTTTCGTGGACGCGCCGTCCAGCCGATATTTGGTCCGCTCGCCCTATGAGTAGCGGGGATCAGGGACTGTTACGAGCCTGCTCAGGCGGCGGAACTCCACGGTGCGACAATTGCGACGAAAGTCTGCAAACAGCGTCGTCGGTGGTCGCTTCTCTCACTAGAGTTGCCGAGTCAACGCGCCCGCGCAATCCCCCGCCCTCTTTCTAACCCACGGTTCGCGGTTCACGCGCACAACTAACAGTAGGCACAAACGCTGCCAACTGGCCAACACACACGGTTGCTGCAACGGATCATCGTTTCTAAGGTGCGGCATCGCGGCCGCCGCACGCCATTTCAACTTGCAACATTTATATATTGCTATCTCGTCTAACGACCCGCGATTGACTACGTTAACCGAGAGGAGCACAATCCCTGGTAATATCCCACTCGCCTGCTCACACCCATTCCAATCCTGCTCCTATCGCAATAATTTCGATGATGATGCTAAATGCTAATTATAGTTCTCGTCACCTGTATTTGACGATACAACTCGATGCGGGCGATATAATTCGCGTTTTTGGTTCAACCAAATAAGAGCCAAGTACAGGTTCGCTTTTTAGGCGATCGATCAGCGAGCAATGTTATCATTAGGTTGTCGATCCGATCGTTTCTCATATAAACAAATCGTGGGAATTCCCATACAAAGAAATATCGAAGCAAAACACTGATGTAAATTTGCCCTAAGAAACTTTTCAGCAATAATCCACGTGATAAATAAAACGGGAATTCAATTATTTCCTATTGCCGATTGAATATGCTTTTATCGTGATTTTCATTAATTTTGATTCGACTCCTTCAACACACGTCGATACGAGAGAAACGGTTGAAATGTAGATTAAAATTATTTCGGAAAATTTCGAGCGTTATTCTGCTACGTGGTCTTTGGCTTCGTCTACTTGCTGCAGCAAAGGGCCGCGAAGTAATCTCGAATTCGTAGTACTACATCGTAAAACTTCCAGATTGAAGGTGCTTTGCTCTTGCGGGGCCCTGTCAACGTCGTGTTGCAAATGGTGAATCGGGCGATTAGACGACACGTCAAGATTGGTTCGAGGACTCCAAATCAACCATTAAGAACGTTTCGTTATCATTGCTTTTATTATTATCGTTAAATTTGTTCGATTACGTTGGAAAACGCGAGCTACGAATCATATTCATGGAACAATGCGAAGACGCGTTTATCGATTTTCAAAAAATTAACTCAATATTGAGGGATTCGCGACGCGATATCAGGAGAGGCGGCCAGGTGTGCAGTTTATCAAAAATCCGCTCGGGTGCTTGGTGTTCGCGAATTGAACTCGAGACTGAATCTGCGACCAATCCACGAGGACGAGCATTTTCGAACCTCCTGGTGGGATAGGTATTTGCTCTGGATTCTGGATCATCCTGGTGGTCTGAACTCGCAAGTGGGCAGGTGCAACGTTCATGGTAGTAAGGGTCGGATTGATAATGAAGAATTGTGAAAAATTGAAAGACGCCCGGGCGTGTACATATTGCGAAAAATTCGACAGTCACGGGTGAGGAAAGCTCGGAGTTTTTTTGCCAGTGCCACTAGCGTACGTCTGTATTTTTCGCTTCTCCCTCTTTCTTTGACGGATCGTTTGAATCTCACTGTCTCGCTCGCTTTTCTTCCATGGACGACTCCCCATCCGCATCTCGTTTCGCGGTAAGAACGGGATTCTTTGCTTCTATCCGTTCACCGGAGCTCTCCTGCCAATGTGTTCGCGCTGTGTGTGTGTATGTGAGAGAGAGCAAAGGAGAGAGAAGGAGGCACAAGCCGTGCCGCAAGAAGAGAACAGCCGAGCGCGCTCGAGACTATATACAGTATAGAGCACAGAGCGTACAGCGTTGCCGCTTCTACCGAAAGAATCGACAAGGTTGTCGGATCGTCCGCTCTTGCCTCGTTTGCCTCGCGAGTGAGCGAGTCACTCGCAGAGGCGGGCAGGCAGGCATACACACACGACTACACGGCTGGCTCTCTCGTCTCTTTTCTCGGGGCCCTCTACGACGACCGACGCCAACCAACCCCACCGCACGGCCAGCACGGCTAGCACGGCTTCTCCGGGATCGGAGAGACGGTGTCGCGATCGTCCCCCGCCCTCCTCGTCCCTCACCGCCCGCGCTCGCGCGATACAACCACCACCACCCAGTCACTCCCGGCCAACGTTGCTCTCCGAAGACCGTGTCCCAGGACCGTACCATTGGACTTTTGTTCCAGGCTGACTCGCATAAATTTCAACCCGTTCCTATATGAGAAGAAAAAAAATCAAAGCCAAGGAAAACATTAAGCCGTCGCTCGAGATGAATGTTTATTTAAATTTCGGCCTCTCCAATTCAGGCGCACCTTTTCCATCGCTCTAAACCTCCGCCGTTATTAAACGGAGCGTGCTTTCGTCTGGCTGGGATCGCATTTTTCTTCAAAAGTTACATATCGATCGAATGGAAATTATTAAATAAATGAATTTTTGAATTTCCCGAGCATGATTGTTCCGTGACGATTCGATATCGAGCACAGCCAGCTGTGACACCAGCTATCGACGACCACGACGACGCCGACCGATCGATCAAGTTATGTACGTCCGGGTACATCCCATAGTTTTCCACGATTGTACGTTTCTCCATCTCGGAAATCCTCATCTGTCGTAGCGTTATAGCCGATGCGTACCCCGCAATATATTTGCACTAGCAGCACATGAGTGTGCGTTTGTCTCAGGGAAGAGATGTAGAAAAAAAATTACTCGTTGTCATAGCTGTTGGAATGGAGGAACGAGAAGAGCCCAAAGAATTCTGTAAATAATAATGACAACGATTCGCACGCGAATGCGATGCACGTCCGTCGTGCGACCGAGAGATATTTTTATTTATAGAAAAGATGTTGGAAGATGAATTTGGGTAGGTTAATGGCAGAAAATATATTTCGCCTTTGACCGCGTGTACGCGAGTGTACACGCGGGAGGAGGTTCCAAGCGCGCTCGCAGGAACTCGCACATCTCGAGGTCGTACGAGGTTATTTTTGCTTCAAGATTCGCGAAACGAGCAAAACGGTTTGCGATCTATTGCAAGATGACATCCTCGCAAACCGCGACCTACCATTTTTTTCACCATTATCCAATAAATAGAGGCGACATAGCCTTGTCGAGCGTTCAATCGAAATTCTGAAGTAAATTCTTAATGCTCTATCCCCTTTAAGTCGAGGATAGCTTTTGCGGTCCTTATCGTCGCCGCCGCTCCCAACACAGCTCGACGCTGCTGTGAGTGAAAAATTTATCCTACACAACGGGCAACTCACACACGCACCCAAAATTACGCATAACTTTGCGAATTTTCTGCCATGTGTCGAACGCGATGGCGACCTTTTCTTAATTTCGCTATAATAATAACAGTATCAATGCCATGACACTTGAGCATGCTACGACAGCGAAATCACAATCCTCGATTGTTTTTCGATTGTAAAAGCCAACTGGAAAAAAATGATAATTCCCGAACAACCTTAAGGAGGTTGGCTACACACAACAATGTTGCCATGTTAAAAAAGGCATAGGAAAATTCGAAATTATTAGAATTTAATTTAATTTGGTGAGTATATTCTTTAGTATTAAATATGAATATACAATTTTTTTAAGATTTTTCTTCTACATAGTGTTCGAGTAATTGAAACACTAGAGTTTACAAGCATCAGCATAAGATTGAGATATATACAGGTATATTTTTTGCATATTGTAAACTCCAATTATTCGACAACTATGTAGACGAAAAATGAGAAAAATATTTTGTCATCGTATTTGATGTTAAAGGATGTCATCACCAAATTTTATTAAATTCTTATCATATTGTCGTATGTAACCTTCTTAAAGTTGCTTCTCAATCGTGCTTCGTCAGATGTGGCGACGGCTTTTCTTGCCTGTCACGAATTTTGTTAATTAAGCTAAAATAATGGCTCGATATCATTGGTCGCGCGTCTAGTAGATATTTTCGAACAAGCTTGTGCGACGATATCTAACTTATTTTTATATTTGGTATCCGAGAGACGATACCCTGGCAGGCAGAGTCCTCGTCCATCGATTTGCTCATCGGTCCCATCGTTGTCGGAAGCCCCCCTCCGAGTGAGCGACAACGCCAATCTTTTATTTCGAGTGAATTCCGATGGTTTGGTGAAAAAAAATTGGCACACATCGAAGTGTGAGGGTGTATTGGAAAATACGTGGATACCATTCCGAGGAAGGATGATTTAAAATATCGTTGTATATAGGCTTGAATGTGAGAGTACATTCGTCATGGAGAAGAGAAAAATAGAGAGAAGATCTCGATGAGAGTGATGGGAGAAAATAGGAAGAGCGCAGGGTGCGAAGCGCGCTCTTTCGTTCCTGGCTTGCCGCAACCCCCTCTCCGTCCGTCTTGACGGTCTCCACTACCACCACAGCAGAGAGCGAACTCGGGTTCTCCCTCCACCCCGCTCGATCACCGTCCAGACGTTGTCGACGTCGTTTCTTTCTCTCTCGCTCGGTAAACCCTCTCCCCGCCCCTTAACCTCTGTCCTCGCTCTACCCCGGCCAAGTTTCCCGACCGTCCGTCCTTACGTCCGTCCGCGCGCTGCTGCTCTTTCTCGTCCACGGTGTTTCGATCCTCCTCTCGGGCATGCCTATATATCGTCTAGTCCCTTTGCAAACGCTTGCCCGTGTGTGATTCGGCTTTTAGCTGTATAGTTTGGCTGGCCCGCGCGCGTGACGTTAACCTGGCGGCCCTGAAAAATCCACCGGCGTATACCACTTGCGTACCAATTCGACGAGCATCATCGACATCATCATCATCATCATCATCTACATCGCTATCGTCCTCGTCCTCGTCCTCGCCGTCGTCATCGTCATCCACTGGGATATACGAGTACGAAACTCGTGCATACAAAAGTGTCGAGTTTTTTCCTCGTATACACACCCGTCGTAACCTCCCGCGCACCTCACCAACGTAAATGTATACACTCATACGTAGAATGACGAATACATAGCTGTAGGAAATTGTTTCTCTTTTCTGCCCGCTCCACTGGCTCTGCCTGTACTGCTCCGACGAGGAGCTAAGAGAGAAAGAGCGCGCCCGCGCGTTCCTTCCTCTCCTTTTCTCTTTCCGTATAAACCACACCATACAAATATATAAATCGAATACACACTGTGTATAATCGAATGTGTGTGCGTCCATTTATATATAGCGAGACGGACGAGTGTACGAGATAGTGTATGTGTGTGTGTGTGTGTGTAAGCTGCAAGGGGTGGGGGTTGTACAGAACGCGTATACGTTCATCTCCGTCGATCGGGTGTCCTCGTTCCGTTGTGTTAGAATTCACGTTCGAACGTATTTTGTGTGTAGTTGTGGTAGCTGCCGCTGCTGCTGCTGCTGCTGCTGCTGCTCCCTCTATCCGCGCCCGCGTGTTTCTCTGTATACGTGTATTTGTGTTTGTTTGTGTATGTGTGCACGCGCGCGCGCGCGCGTGAATCCGTGTACGTGTGAAACGCGGGTGTGCGAGTTTGCCGCGGTGGCTGGCTGTGCGCGCGTATGTGACCGCCGCCGTCTCTTTTCTATTCGACTTTTTAACAGTTTATTTCGTCGCTATATACATCAATAGGGCTTTCGAGTGCGTGAAAAAGTGCCCTCTCGACGATGATAATCGTAAGAGCACGGATATTGTGAAAATTTGGCGAATTTTCAGCGAGAAATAGGAAGAAAGAGGAAGAGAAAAAAAAAACGTCGTTACGCCGTGTCGTGGTCTCGTCGCACTGCCTGTGTACGCGATAAGCACACGGGACCCGTACCGTTGTGCTCGTTTGATCCGAACGAAACGTGAAATATTTGCTAGTTTTTACTCTTTCTCGGGTAAGCCAACCATCGAGTTTAGCATACTTTCATCGCCTTGAGTTCTTTCCCATTTATTTTTATCATCCTTTTCCTTCTCCCACGAATAAATTCAAGTCGGCGCTTATTAGTTGATTTTCAATTGTGACGAGAGTTTGTGAGATCGACGCTCGTTAATTGTGTTGGTGGTGGTGGTGCTGCTTCTTCACGAAACGTTGGAAAAACGTAGAAACGCACCAGAGTGATTGAAATTGCCAAGAAATGCTCGGGAACACGACGAAAATCGGGGGACAAGGTGTAAACCGAGGCAGGAGCAACGAAACGATCCTAAATTTCTCCCTTTTTCTTTTCTTTTTCGTGCATTTCGTTGCTCATTCTTGGCTTCATTTTCATGCTTTCAACGCGTTCTATCGTTTCCCCCCTTCCTCCACCCCTATCCTCCCTCCTCACGCCTCGCTTTGCCTCTCATTAGCATCCGTACTTTTTTTTTTAATTTATTTTTACAATCAGTATACACTCGAACAAAAGTATAACCACGCAGGGCGGTCTATAAACGCGCTTATCGTTAAAAACTGCAAAGTTCGTTGATGATGTTTTCAAATATTTTTTTATTCGTTTTTTCGGGATCGCGCGAGTTGGACGAGTGAGAAACATGTCGGGCAAATGGAAATAGCGAGCAAGAAATTCGCAACCGTCGTCGTGGGTTCACTCGCGATCCCGTCGAAACCGTTAGTCTCGAGATTTCAACGCGTCGAATGTCGCCGTTTCGAAATTTTCTTTTTCTTTGTTTTGGGCGTTGTTTAGCCGATGATGGAAACGATAGTGCGCGAAACGACGGCTGTTAACTCTACACAAAATAAAATCTAAAGCCGCGAGGCTCTCTCTCTCCCTTTTGCTCTCGCTCGTTGTTGAATTTTTGAGAAGAAAAAATGTAGGATCGGGCTCACGGAGGAATATCGGGAGTCGGAATATCCCACGTATATTTTCCGCGCTGTTGCTGTCGCATTTGTGACAAGGGAGCGCGCAGTCGAACGGATAAAGGAGCGGGCGAGAGAGCACGTTTCGCAACGTTGTTCCTGCTGTGTCGGAAAGCTTGGCAAATTGTTGTTTCAACGAGGAGTGTTTTCAAGTGTAGGGAGCTAGAGATAGATCGTAGGAGGTAATCCAGCTCGGAGAATATTAAAAATGAATGAAAAAATAGTGATCCCAATACGAAAAGTGCGAGTGTAAACGAATGAAATATTTGGATATGTCGAAAGGAAGTTTTCGAGTCATGTGTGTCGTAGAAATGTGAGGAGCGTGAGTGCTTAGATAGAAAAAACATATATTTTTTTTTTTTTTTATATCGTAACGTGTCGGACGAGAGCCACAGCGAGTAAACTTTTGGATTTGTACAGAAGATTCTGTGAAGATGTCTGCCAAAAGATAATCGAGTCGAGAACCGAATCGATTATCCCCAAAACGTACGTATTATTCTTTAATATAAATTAATTTGAAAAAACAGCTAAAATAACAATAAAAATATTCAGCAGTTTGACGCTTCTGAATGCGTAAATTTTTTTTTCGTGCTGGCGTCGCGGCCAAAGAGAAAGGATTTTGTTTCATTGTTTTTCTTGTTACTCTCTCTCAATCTCCGCCAATCAAAGTACAATTGCGGTTTTGTACGAAATCGCATACCGACGGCGAGCACGCGTGTGCACTTGAATTTATGAAAATAGTGCGCAGTTTATGTTGTCGCGGTGGTATCGATGTTGAGCCCGAGACACACGTTCAGGCCATACCTGACGACGCAACGATGAGGAATATATTTACAGATTTACGGGTCGAAATACCGTTAATGATTTCGATGAAATCCCCTCTCGTAATAATATTCACTTCTCACAGGGGCCCCTCATTTTACCATAAAATGATTCGAAAATTTGTGAAAGTGATCGAACAGCCGGAAAAGCTAAATCAATGAATAGAAAATACTAGAATCTCGTTTTCTTGAATAACGCATCGCCATGGACTGTGGAGTTTCGAGCAAGTTGTGAGCGAAGCGTTCGGCCCGTCGCCTCGGGAAAACACGAGCAAACGAATGTTGAGAATTCAGGACACGTTTCTGGTTGGGCCAACGATTTTAATTCAAACTAAAAGCGAAAAAGAACGTTGGATCGACGATGAAAAATTGACAGGATGTTGAGAGCGTGGAATTAAGTTTGATTGAAAAAAGTGCAACAGTGGCAGCGACACGATCAGTGCTTAACGTTTATTTTATTGTACGATGAATCCTAGACGCGATGCGTGTCGTCAGAGCCGTTAATTGCCGCAATTTCTTACAAATATAATGGCAAACGAGTCGATCGAAATACAGGAATAACCGGAATAATAATTGTCGGAGGAAGGAGCGATCAAGGGAGGAGGAGAAGGTCGTATATCCGAAATGCGAAGTGTCGCCATACTGCCGGCGGAGTCGCACGAGAAAACCGTTATTTCGTCTTCTATTTTTTTTAATAAAAATATTCCTTTCGTGAATGACATTTGCAAAATAATTGAAAGCGTCCGACAATTTTTTATTAAAGCACCAAACTCTCAGCAGTTTGTCGCTGAGAATTACATTCGTACGATTGTCGTTATCTTTGTACGCGCCCACAATTCTAATCTTCGCAATTGTGAAAAAATTGGCGGAGCGTCAGCGAGATACGCCTTTTTATACCCAAAGGCCGTGGCACTCGAACGAACGACGAGCTCGTTGAGAGAACGCCCTTAATGTTCATTTTAAAAAGCTCTCCATTATTCATTTTCTTTCGCTCCAATCAATAAGAATGAGATTCGCGGAGACGCCGGGGTGGAAAGACGGGGAAGTAAGGAAGAAAGAGTCGAAGCTGCAATGAGGAAGCGAGAAATGTTTCAGAATCGTGTTATAGGGACACGGGTAACCCGGTTTCGAATATTTCGGAAGAAAAGCACGAGGAATGAAGCGAGCGGTGAGTGAGGACGAAAAATACGCGGAGAATGGAAAAAGACTCTTGCGCGTACGAAAGAAGGCGCAGTTAAAAGGAAAAAAGACGCAGCGACCGTTGGCAAAAGCTTCTCGCGGAAGATCTCGTGATTAAGGGGGTGAAAGGGAAGGAGGGTCGGTAATGGATCGTCGAAAAATTCGGACGGAGAATACGGCGAGCAACCACCGTGGCGAGTGCACTTTTTTCTTTCCTTTTTTCTTCTCCTCATTTTGTTTGTTTCCTCGGTTTTTGCACGCTGCAAAACATACACACCAACGGATATATTTGGGTATACGCGCAAGAGCGAGTGTTTAAAAGGCGAAAGCGACTGGCCAGCGGTTTCGACGTTGGTACTTGTTCCCCTGTGGCCCCTCCCCCTCCTTCGCTTTTGCCAGTCGTTCTATTTTCTCGTTGGACTCACCGGCACCATCAACCATCGTACGTGCCTGCTTGAGTTTATTCATACCATGTCCAAAGTTCCAGAGACCGAAGGGCCTTTCGGGTTGCTTGAAATTTCGACCATTTCGTTTCCAATAGTCACGGGGAAGTTTGCGTCGTTACTTCTTCTTTTCAGCTCAGTCCGATATTCATTCATAGAACGTTTGTAGTCGACGATCAAACGATACCGTTCCGCGACGCTTAAAAATCAAATTAGCAACAAAAATTGGGTCGCCATGAAACTTGGAACGAATAATCGATACAGAGAGCCAAAATCTAAACTCGAAAAGCTCGTATTTAAATTTTCGAAGATAAAGAGTTGAGTTTCCATTCAGTTGGAAATAACCGACTACGAATTTTGGAACCGCGCTAATCGCGGGCTTTGCTTTGTACGCAGAGAACGAGGCGACTTGCGAAAGAGAAGCTAGTATGTATTCGCAGAAGGTTTCGCAACTGGACGCGTAACTATCGTCGTACAGAAACGCGTACTTCGTGCGACTTGTCCCGTTGTTTTCTCACATCGCTGGAACAAAGCCGACATGCTCCCGACCCACGCCCTACTCGAACAGCCAAAAAAGTAATATTGTGTCGTTCTTAGCCGTCCCAACCGCATCTGTACGGAATAAATATTCCGGTATTTCGACGTACTATTGAAATTGCGTCAGCTGTGATGGCTGGAAGGCCGTCGTCTCGAGTGTGCACCTTCGTGCGCGAGAGTAGATGCTTCAATTCTTATTTTTCAAGCAGCCAGAACGGGGGCCAGTTCATCGGGTCGATCTGCACGTTGTTAGTTGACGCGGCGACGCCCGATAGTTTGTGGATTTTCTGGCTCTCTCTTCGCCGTAGTATCCAAGTTTCGTGAGGGGAAAAAAACAACACGTTACTCTCGCACACGTCTCCATGGAAAATAAATTTAAAAAATGACTGCTTTATCGACCTCCAGCGTTCTGCCGATCAGAGTCGTTCTACTCGACAGCCTGATCCGTGCAACCCGGTATGTGCGTTTGTTTGTACGCGTGTGCAATATTTGAGGCTCGAACAAAAAAAAAAGGAACGACACAAGGACAACAGCTACATATGCATTCTCTCTGGCTCCTTCGTATTTTTTATTCATTTGCCGAGTTATTCGTCTTTTGACTCGTGCTGTCTTCGAGGCAGTGCGCTTCCCGCGCCTGCTGTTTTCGCTTCTTCGTCTCCCCGAACTCCCCCCGGCCTCTTGCGACTTCCCCGACACAGCGGCCATTTAGCTTCGTCATCTTTCTTCTCAGGCTGCTTCCGTTACTTTACGCCGCCGTCGTTGTCTACCGCGAGGAAATACTCGTTATTTCCCCTTCAAGCCCCTTCGGGACAACAAACTTACCCCGCGTTTCGACAAACTTGCTAAAAATCTCCAATTTCCTGTGTACTATGTGCTCTCGGCTCCGTTCCCGCGCTCGATACATCGTTGCCACCGCCGCTAACATCGAACCAAAACTTCCCCGTCCTCCATTTTTCATTCGCCATTTAAATACGAATCTCAAATACATTAAGGCGATCTACCAGATGCGAGAGAGATAACAAAAAAAACAGGCACAACTTCTTCTGCGGCATCGTTGATACTGCGAGAAAAGTAACGAAAAGTAGAATTTCCATTTTTCTTGAAATATCAAGCCTCTCCGTATAAAACCTTCCGAAAGATTTTTACCGACAGTTCGATTGGAAGATAACCTTAAATCAAACGAGCACCTATTTCTTCGAACTGCGCACTCGTTCAAAAATATTTTTTAAATTCTGTCGATAGTAAAGTTTTTCTTTTATCTTTTATGTTTCAGATGGTCGACGTATCGTGGGCGTGCATGCGGGACCTCGAAATTCCTGATAAACGCACAGACCTGCTTGTTGAATCGACCGAAAAGTGGCAATTTTTTTTTTTTTCATAAGCAACAGAGAGAGAGAGAGAGAGAGAGAGAGAGAGAGAGAGAGAGAGAAAGAGAGAGAGAGAGGGCAGCCTCGAGTCATGAACGAATGAGAAAAATAATCTGACGAGCGAGGAATATGTTATATAGTAGAGGAAGAAAGTCGCAGAGAGAAGAGTGGCGAGTGGAGGGGATAGCGAGAACGCGGAGCCATTGCTCTTTCTGCCCCTTTGCGTGCGAGCCGCTGCGCGCGCATCTCGGATGCGTGCACTCGGTGCGAAAAAAGAGAGAGAGAGAGTGAGAGACGGAGGGAGGGAGGGAGCGAGCGAAGTAGCGAGGAACGTTTGAAAGAGAATATTCTCATACACGCTAAAAGCGTACGTACCGAGTTGTTTACCGGCAGCAAAAAGGGGGTGGGGGGTTATAGCGAGAAAGAGAGAGAGTCGCGAATCATCCGAAAGAACGATCCGGCTGGACTTTGCGCGAGAGTGGCGACGCGCTCATAAAGAGCGGCGATGACGGCAACGACGCGACAAACAGCGACCTACCGAGGCAGCTTCTTAGCATCCCCCTCTTACTCGCCTCGAAATGACGCTGGAGGGGGGTTTTTCCGATATCGAAAACGCACGTGTTGCTGCGACTTGCAACGTTGACGAATCTACCGCGTATTCGTACAAAGTCTGAAAAGTCACGCGAAGGGCGCGAAGCAAAGGGTCATTTCGGGCATCAATTTGCTTTGATGTATGCGTTCGCGGTATGCTCCTATTTTTCTAGCGCACCGATTAATCGAACTACAAATAGCGATGACGATTTTGTCAAAAATATGACGAGTACGTGCAATTTAAGGGCATCATCGGGCCTCGGTATACGTGATCGCGCCGTGTTACTCTTGCCAACGATAAGAATTCGTGTAACGTTGTCAACGCTGGAAGATCGCGTCAAGGGAAATGCGGCTCGAGCCACTGACCTTCCTTTTGCGCACAAACGTCGATGTGACACGTACACACACACACACACACACTCACAGAGTCTTCCTTTCATGCCGAGCCATTACTATGTCATTACTCTTTTGTTCGTATCTAATGGGAAGGGTCGAATCGTCGGCAGACCAAAAGATAGCGAAGGGTGAAATACACAACGTTTTTTTTTTTTTTATCATTTCGTATCGAAAGCACGGAAGATTCGCGCTTTCTAGATCGTCGGTTGTAATGATTGATGATACGTGAGAATCTTGAGAACGCCTCGCACCTCTTTCACGAATCCCGATCCTCGAGGTGTAACATTGGTCGATTTCCTTCTAACGATTCTTTTTTCTTCTTATTTGCAGAAAAGTTTCGGCAGGCGTGAAACGAAAGCAGAAAATAAAACAAAGCGGCGCAAAGTATCGACGGAGATAGGATCTTGGAATCATCGGGTCTCGGTTTTGGAGGCTCAGCGATGAGGTGCGCGAGTGCAAATGTACCAGAAGAGGAAAAGTTACGGAGTGCGACGGTAGTTCAGTGACGACGAGGTGATTATGAAAATATACACACGTAAATTCGCATAAATAAATGTATCGTATGAAAAGGGCGAATAGCGGGTTTGGCGCGTGTGCGCGTGTGTCCATGAGGCGGAATGAGCGGAGGCACGAAGGATAAAACGCCGAAAACGAATAAGGGTGTCGCCGGGGTGTGAGATTGCGATAGGGAGGAAAGAGGATCGCGGAGAAGGGGGAGGGAGAGTGCTTCGAAAAAAAAATGAGATAAGGCGAACGGGTACGAGGAAGATGTTGATGTTTGTTTGTGAGCAGGGGAAGCGGGACAAGCTGTATTGCGAATAAGAGATAGATCTTTATAAACGGGGGGGGGGGACATAGGTGTGATATACATATGTATATAAATAATAGAAAATTGGTGGTGTTCGAATGCACGGGCATACGCGGAAAGGGTTGTGTTGGCGGGGCGGCCGATTCGCCGATAGTGACGATCGTGTTGGCGTGATTGCGTATGCGAACGAGACCTCGTGACTCGGAGAGACGAGGCAAGAGAAAAAAAAAGAAGAGGAGGGGGCGGAGGAGGAGGAGAAGAAGAAAGGAGGAGACGAAGAAGAAAAAGAAAAAGGAGAAAGAGGCGAAGAAGGAGGTGGCGGAGGAGGAAGGAGAAGCGGAGGAGGAGGAGGAGGAGGAGGAGGAGGTGGTGGCAGTGGCGGCCAGCGAGGAGAAAAGGCGCTCCGTGAATTATCGGTCGCCGCTGCGGGTCCTTCGTAACCCCGGCTGTTTCTCCTTCCTGCGGCGGGTGACGTCATTACCGGTGAGTTTACGATACAAGTCTCCATTGTACCAACACACGCATACACGCGCGCACTATCTCGTTCGAGCGAGGCTCCGCAAGGTGGCCTTTCCCGATCTCTCTTTTCCCCGCAAGGAGAACCGAGCTTCGCAACGATCCCACCTCAATCGCATCACACACGCTCTCGGCTCTCTTCCTCACACGCCCCCCCCCCCCCTCTTCTCTCTCTTCGTGCCTATTTCTCTCTCCCTCAGACGTACGTAATCGCAGCAAGACACGATCGTGGTTCAAGTTCGGAGAGAACCGCACCATTTGCACGTGCTCGCTACGTGAAATCCGTCCTTATCCGCGATTTTTCAACAATTTTTACCAAATTCAAATCAAACAATTATTATGTCTTTTGAGCCGTACCCGGTCAGCGTCGATCACTCGTGTTCTGACTCGTTCCTCTTTCGATCATTACTTTTCACATCTTGTCGCTTCAATTAGTCGAAATATTGAAAATACTCTTTGCTTTGGAATTCTTGATCCGTGGCATTTTTGCCCGAACGTTTTTGTATAGAAACAACAATTCATCGGTCCCGAATGTTTAGGGTTCTCGGGAAACGTTGACCTATAAAAGTTCAACGTCTCGAAAACATTCTAATTGTGTAATCTCATGCGCTTCTCAATTCTCAAGAGCGAGCGACACATCCGCATGTTTTCATTTCGTTTCACCGCGTGCAACTGCCGATCGACCAGCACGCCTTTCAAATTCACCTGGAAAAATCAGATGACTCAGAGCTTCTGGGAATATTTATTCTCGTCCGAGTTTCCGCGAAACGAGCAGCTTCTCCCGTCTTCTTTCCGCTCGGGACTATAGTACGCGTCTATATATGTTACACTCGAGGTCGCGGATCCTTCCGGTCGAACGTGACGCAACGCATCACCGTGTGTACATTCGTGTATTAAAATACAAGGCCTTTTACACTGCGAGAGAAAGAAACAGAAAAAAACAGCAAGGTGTTGTCCCGATGCGTCAAATTCTTGTGTCACAGCGCCCGACGATTCGCGACACGCTTTCTGCGGGTAAATGCATTGAAACGCGCACGGTCTACCCGCTAGGAAATTAATGAGTTTACGCGATAAGGCAAACATGCACATGGAAATGAGAAAATCGATATTCCACCGAGATGCGAATGCACCCAATGCAAACCAAATGAAAATTTCATAATTAGTACATCCAATAAGTTTCCTTCATATTTATTTATCGTCCTCCACGATATCGGCCTTTCGTAGCACGATTGCCTTCTCGTGATCTCATTGCATTTTGCATCTTTGGAATGGAATGTCCTTCGTTTTATTCGGCCGAGCCCAACATTCATTTGCACCCTTAGTCGAGGTTGCACCTGACAACTCAGCCTACAAAGAAAATTAAAAACATTGACCATTTTCCAAAATCTTGAATAAATAAAAAAAAAAAAAAATTTCCTCGCGTCCAAACGGTGCGAACTTCGGAACCCTCGGCTTGGTTGTGAGCCTTCCACATTCCGTTGTTGCTCTGTCCGAGAAATAATGACGGAATAATGATAATGCGAAGATTGGGCGATAATAGTCGTTCTAAATGGAATTTAAATCAGTGTATGCACACGCATAATTATCTGCTTGAAAATACGGATCAGGCACTCGACCCTACTCGAGAAATTTTCGAAAGCAACATTTTTCGATATAAAAAGGTTTGAGCCCACGCGGGAAATCGGCGAAAATAGATTTAAACTTTTCTATTTCTATCGAACGAACGATGTGGAAAAATTGGATTGTCAAGTTTTTAAGAAAGAGGGAAACTCGCAGTAGGAAAGAATCAAGAAACATCGTGTGGACCCACGAATCACAGTCCATGATAGAAAAATTTTAATGTAATAAAAATTGCTTATATCATGGCGATGAGCTCTGGTCAACTTAATTGCGATCGGAAGGATCGCAATTAGAAAGACATTGTGTTACGATGTTATTGTCGGCGAACAAGTGGGGAGTAGGTATCGGGCGAGTGATGCGGAGCGAGAGGGAGTCGATCTTGGTCTGGTTGGTAGTTCGGCTTTAACGTTCTTCCCTAGCCGACATTAGCCCCGAGGGTTTAAGGCCACTAGACTCTGATCGTGATCGTCAACTTTATGGGAAGGAGAGAGGAGGGAGAATCGTCTCTCGAAAGTTGAAATTCTCACTTGGCAATATGTGCGACATGCTAGATTATTCTTTTCCAATCGAATACGATTTTTAAGTTCAGTCAGCCAAAAATCTTATTTCGTGTTTTTTTAATATTTGTCCGCTGCTCGCGTTTCCGGTGCCAAATGTATTTATCTCGCAATTGATCGGTGCCTCCGAATCAACGAATAAATATTCTAACGTCATCGTTCCTATTTCGGAGACTGCTGAGCGTGTTTATTATTTTTTTTATTTTTATTAACCGAGCGTCGGGACTGTAAATTGTTGAGACGAGATCGGCGAGTGTATCGATGCCACTTGGCACTCGGTACCAAATGGCTTGGGTTATTGGACAGATACAATATTCGTTGCAAATTCTTTTAAAACATTGCCCGAGTGAGATTTGCCTCGTTAACTCGCAACAATGTGCAATCGTGCACTAAATATTCGTGGAACGGTCTCGAGGACCGATTTCACGATCCCTTCCAATAATTTTCTTTGAGATTTTCCTGAAAGTCGATAAATTTTCATGTTATTAATTTCTATGTGTTTTGTTTTTTTGTATTGCAGTTAATAATGCGCCGCCAAGGGTGATGGAGACTGTGGGCAAGCAAGTCCAAGTAGTGAGTGGACTGGGAGTGGGGGGTCCGGTAGGACCTGTCGGCCCTGTGGGGGGAGATTTGCATCACCATCATCACCACACGCACCCCCACGGGGGCCATGGCCACTCGATGGTCGGGACGGGGCCGAATCCAGGCCGCGTTCAAGTTCAGAATCATCTGGGCCAGCCACCCCCGCCCTCTCACAATCAGCATTTACCAGCGAGATCAACCCCCGTACAGTTGCACAGGTCAGTACTTAATAACTCTTTGTTACTCATCGACAACAACACTCAAACGGTAACGAATTCGATAGAATCGAAAGAGCTTTCGCGTTTGACTAATTTCTTAAAAATATCTTCTCCTTTTTGTACCGCGGCTATTTCCACACAGCCGTGGGTGCTGGCTCGCGCGACTTTGAATTTCAAGTATAAAAAAAAATCGCTCGCCTTTTGGTTATGAAGAAAATTCTTCCCCCTGTCACGGGGTTTCTTTGGTCACAGTTCCCGAAACATTTCGTCCTCCGCAAGGCAACTCGTGACACAAATGTGTTGTTAGCCTTGTTGCTATCGATGTTTGTATACATTGCTCCGGTTAATTACAAAGAGGGAAAGAGAGCGAGACTTTCGGCAAAAAATCTGCTTCGCACATTGGCTGCTTGGGCTCTGTCAACAACAACGTCAGTTCTTTCGACTCGAATATGAACGAAGTATATTCGAGAATTATTGAAACGTTTCCTGGATCAAGACAAACGTTGCCCTCGTAAGAAAAATTTTAGGCAACAAACGAGGCTTTCACTTGATTCGATAATCGGTAGTTTTATCTCGTTTTTTCCTCCGTCTTTCATCAAGCGGAGCTCCATTCGCCAACGGTAAAAACCTTTGCCATTGGCGTGCAACCGTTTGCGCTACTGCACACCTTGGGACTTTGATTCTCAAGGGAATCTGCGCGTTGGATCGTTCGTTATACCTATGAAGTAAGTCGTTCTCCGTGTTACCGCTTCGGGAAACGTTCCACGCTCTCGATACTGTATCCATGCGTGGCTCATCGATCCGCGCAATAACAACGAGTCTCGTAACGCTACTGGCTCGATGGCGAGACGAAAGAGTATTCCGAGTAGCTACAGAATCGAGCTGACTAAATAAACGCCTCATTTCCGGTTTGTCTCGACCGAGTCACGTGATTCTATGGTTTTTATCGTCCAGCCTATTCGGTTGTGTTTTCTCCGTCTTGCATATACACGTTTTCACCGTTTCTGTTGAAATTCTCGTTGCCATATATTATTTACATTTTTTCCTATTCCATGGCCTTCTCTCCGACTCGAGTTGGTCGGAAAGTAAACAAACAAACGTTTCTTCATTTTAAATTGGTCTCACGCTCATCGGGTCATATGGCACTTCGATATGTTTACAACAATGCTAGA
This sequence comes from Hyposoter dolosus, assembly GCA_963921915.1. Classification (NCBI taxonomy): domain Eukaryota; kingdom Metazoa; phylum Arthropoda; class Insecta; order Hymenoptera; family Ichneumonidae; genus Hyposoter; species Hyposoter dolosus. The sequence continues at coordinate 17,052,714 of OY998130.1, read as the reverse complement.
CCTCTCTGTTTCCCTTTCTCTCTTCGTCCGGTGTTCTTCGATTCGTCACCGTGCATGAATACTTTCGACACAAATTTGTATCGTCGTATAAGTTTATCGATTCCGTCCGATGAACTTATGTGGAGCGAAGAGAATAACAACAGCAACTCCCTGTTTCTGAATATCCAGCCACTCGGGATTTTTTGGACTGTATTAGAGTCAAAAGTTGCGCGCAAATTTTCAGTTCTTTCAAAGGTATTTGGATTTTTCGATAAATCGAAAAGATACGCTCGATTCTTCCATGACAGGAAATCAACTGGAATTTTTTTCGTGAGCGTTCAACCGATCGATTCAGTTATTCGGAAAAATTCATTTTACCATGAGAAAATGCTTGATCAATGAAAATTAGTTTCAGGACAGTCAGTGTGGTGTGGAGGTTCCACTGTGTCTGGATTGTGTATATAGCAACGGTGCACGTGCATCTACCCCGTGATTCCGGATGGACGTTGAGAATATTGTGGGAATCCTCGGATACCCCGAAACCACATTTTTCAATTTTTTCTCCGACATTTCGGGCTATGCAGTCTGCGTAGACAATAACGGAAGTGAGGGGGGAGGGAAGGGATGAAGAGAAGAAGAGGTGAAATAGCGAGGTTTATTAGATTATGAATGAATGTCGTTCTATATTTTCGTCTCAGAAAAAAAAATTGTTTTTTTTTTCACGTTCTCTCGCATTCTCTCTGATTCTTGTCCGCGTATACCAATACTTGTACCACTAGCCAACTCGTACAGTCGATGCCTCAGTGTATACTTGTACGAACGTGTAAGGAAGGTGGGAGGGGGTCAGCGACCGTTATGTCATCGACGGTCCACGCTCGAGGCGCTTTCTCGGTGGGGATCTCCCGGCATCTTCGGACCGAGACGCGACCTTTCTTCCACTTCTTCTTCTTCTTCTGCTGCTTTAGCGTCTTCTTCATCTTCTTTCATTGCTCTCGTTGGTCGAATAATTGCTCGTGTTTAACGCACGGGGCCTTCGCGGGTAAACAGACACCAGGTTCGAGTAAAAAATCATACGTTGTGTTTTTTTTTATCAGTTTAATTTTTTTTTCTTTCATATTCGTTTTTTCTTCCATCGAAGTCTTGAGATTTGCCCACGTTTGAGAGCCTCTTCAGACCCTTGGGCAGAGGTCCATTAATGCGTGTGTTTTCCTCAGAGACTAGGGGACACACGAGTCTCCTTCAAGCTCGGTAGGCTCGTTACCAAGCCTGGAATAACAAAGTAGCAACCATTGAAACGGACTGAGGCTGAAAATAATGGAATAGCTGCGACAACGAACAATGTTTCCCAGGGACACGCTCGATGGAGACGATAACGTTTTGTTTGATTTATCTTTTCCGCGACTCTTGGCCAGACCGGACGAATTCGGTATTGGTCATTTTTGTTTCCGAGAAGCCGATTAATGGCGAATGAGTCGCCTTTCCAACGAATCCCGAGTCCATACCAATAATATCGATCGATAGATTCATTTTTCCTTGCACCACGAAATCCCTTTTATACTGGTTCTGAGTTGATTTTTCATCGCTATCGCTCTCTTCCTCTTATTCATGGTTTTCTTGCTTCATAACTTTCTGGTCGTATTATTAAAAACTGTCGCAAAGACAGGAGGAAACGTCGATCTTTGGATTTCGTTCGCATTTATTTTTCTTCTTCTCGTCAATCGCGCCTCCTCGTACAGCTTGTGTAATTCCTACATTGGCAATTACACGGCGGACGCCCAGCAGGTCCCACCAAGCAGCAGAACACACGGGCACATCTGGATCCCTCGTCGCGAGCGTCTTGCCATACTTTTTCTATTCTCCCGCAAATGGTTACAGCAGTGCGTCGTTCCTCAAAAGAAGGCACGGAGAAAATTTTACAGAAGAGACCCGCAACGAAAATATTCACCCTGGGCTGTCGCAATTTTCGATTTTTCCATCAAATAACGTGACAAATAATTTTTTCCACGTTTGAAATCCGATATACTCTTGATGGGAACTCTGAGGAATAAATTCGCAGCATATTTTCGTAGGAAATTCAATGCTCTAGAGAAAAAGTCCTTTGACGAAATTAGCTAAATCCAGCCACTCCAGAATAATTGACTGTCGAAGCTAAATTTGTATAATTTCTCACGAAATTTCATGAAGCTTTCTCGTCGAGGATGAAATTATCAACGAGTGTCTATAAATATTACGAATAAAAAATTAGAGGCTTACGCTGACGTTTTATCAGTGGAAAGCTCATTCTAATTTTTATAATTCTAACAATTCTCAGTTTTGATAAACACCAGTGACTGTAGATCAAAGAATATTGCGTAGAATCACTGAGACTGGCAACGATAGCTGAGGGCGTTACGGGTTGAACTGTTTTCGAGCTTCTGCCTGTGTACTGACCAACTTTAACCCGGCAAGAATTCTGCTGTTTGTATCGGTACTGGTTTCCCCTGGTCCTTCATGCAAATCGAATACAGTAGAGTGACTGTCAGCAACACTTTCTGTGAGGGTTTCACAGGAACAAGGAAGAGCTCCTGGAGTGGATTGAAAGTGGGCTAAAAGTGCAGTGAAGGGTTACTAAGGGACTGCAAAAGCATGAAAAGGTTTTAACAGAATTATTGGTCGCCAAATTGTCAATTTCAAACGAAAATATTTGTCAGATATTTCCGAAATCGTGACATTAACGAAAATATTGATTTTTATTGAACGTCGATGGATACGAAAGTGAAATTCTTTGTTTTTCACAGTACTATATTGCGTTTCTTTCGTCTACATATTTTTGCAAATGAGTATAAGATGCTGAAACACGTACGAATCGAATTATGAAAATAAACACGTAACGTTTATTCGAATTTCGACTTTCTGCTGGAGGATAAAAAAATACAGTGAAACTATTTTCGTTTAAATAATTTTTGTGCGAAGTTTGAAGCTCGTACTAATAACGCGGTTGAGGATCCGAATGTGATGTACGACTAGCACTCCCGTAGCTTAGCCTGTAGCGAAGTAACATTTTCAAGTTGAGTTGGTATCGATCGTTTCGTCTTGCGGCGAAAGACGAACGAAGCAATGCAAGAGAAGAGAGGTTGATCTATTCTCGTTGATCGACCCCACCACGGTCAACATATTATATTTTCGACGTATACGAGGGAACCTCAGCGGTAGTTCTGTGGAGGATGTCAAAATATGTACCGAAGAACGTATGTTTGCGTGCGCTCATGCCCATCGCAAATATACGAAATTCGAAGAGAATCTGACGACGGAAGATTCGATCGGGAATAAGAGCATTCTCTAGCGTCGATGAACGAGACGATGGAGTGTGTGCGTGTGTGTGCGTGCGAAAGAGAGAGAGAGAGAGAGAGAGAGAGAGAAGAGATAGGGATAGGGATAGGGATAGGGATAGGGATAGGGATAGAGAGCTCGATATATATATATATCAGTGATCGATTAGAAAAGCTACACGAGGCATCCCGGAGAAGAACGGGAGCGACGTCGCAATGCCTCGCTCGTCTCATCGTTGTACAGTTTCACGACGATGTGGCAACGTTGCTCCGCGACGTGCTCTCCGATCCGTGCTGCGTGGCACAGACACTCCATGAAAAAAAAAAAGAAACACACAAAGAGAGGAAGAGAGCGACAGAGGGGGGAGAGACAGAGAACGAGAGAAAGAGAGAGATTCATCAAGCTCGAAACGCCTGCGCGTTAACGTTCCGCGACCACGCGCAATATTCACGGGCCACGTGCCTCCGTGAAACTGGCGGGCTGAACGCGGAGCGCATGCGTCCCGACAAACTCGGGCGCCATGTTGATCGCGAAGCGCACAAACCGCCGTTGCCGTCGCTGCCGCCTCCCTCCACGATTGGTCGGTTTACTTCTCTCTCTTTCTCTCTCCCTCTCTGATGTTTTTGTTCCAAGTTACCACGGGAGAGTATACTTTCGTTCGCGAATCTAATTTCGAACGGCTTCGACGCCGCGCATCTCTTTCTCTTACCCTCCCGTTGGCTCCGTTCGGGGAATTGCATCTGTGCAAAAACCCGGAGCTCTCCCGATCCTATGCCCGAATATCCGGCTGCCTAGCTGAACGGCCCTGTTCTCGTACAGTCAGCCGACTGCGCGGCGAGGAGAACAAGACTTTACGGGACAACTGACGGGTCGAAGAGCGAATAAGAGGCAATATTCGAAAATACAAAAAAACCGCATGTTATTCCCCAATTAATAAGCTAGTCGGAGGTTCATGTCGAGCCACATGGAAAAGGACTTCCGTAAATAACGCAAAACCCAGCTTCGGCTCGTCCAGACGTTACCCTGAGATTCCGCATGTACGGTTTCCGTAGCTCGATATAGCTACGATGTGAAACATCCCCGCGCGGCTTACTCTTCCGTAAACGCGTCGTCCCTCTTTCGGTCCCGTTCGCACACCGCTCCCCTGCCCCTCTCGTCCCTCCGCGAGAGAGACTCTCACACAAACTAGGTGCAAAGTTTATCGGGTCGGGTCAACTCGAATATATTTTTGCCACGCGGTATCAAGTACTATATATAGCAGGAATGTTCTCCAAGAAACACCGACCAATGAACAATGTCCGTTTTCGCTTTTCTCTCTTTCCGTACGAAATACCTCAACCTCTTCCGGGTCACGTTCTTTTTCGTTTTTCTCTCGCATTACGTCCACGCAGTCTTGTCAAATTATTTCCATCCAACAAGAATGAGTTTTTCGTTATTTCGTAAAATATATCGACCACCTTTTTTGTCATGGATTTTGCCAAAATTTCTGTGCATTCGCATGCGATTTTTTTACGGGCATTTTTTCGGAGCCATTCGCTCGCTTCTGTGCTCAGAGAAAAACGATCGCGAGCGAGGGATAAAATATATTTGGGGCGTGGCGCAAAGATGGTCTCGCGGGGAACCAAGGCCCGGGTAGAATATTAAGACGCTCGAGGTAGCAGGTTTGTCAATGAGTAATTAATCATTTTTCATTCCAGGCCTACACAGAGCTACATAAGCATCAACAAGAGCAGCAGTCCCGTGTCACCGCGTACAGTCGCGGGAGGTAACTACGTTCAAGGAGCACCGGGAGGAAGTCCCTCGGGTGGTGGAGCGGTCGGTCCACCGGTCGGTGCGAGCGGGACAGGCGGCGTCGTCACCGTAACCGCGACCGGTACAGCAGCGGGAAATTACGTTACCGTCCCTGTTCCCAATGCTCTTCGATATGTACACGCTTATCCACCGCCACCACCACCACCTCCGGCACCGTCGGCCCCCGTTAACCAGACGCCACCGCCACCCGGAGCTACTGCCGCATACACGAGGGATCCTTACAGAAATGCCACCCCCAACGTACGTTTCTCTTCTTTCGTATATTATTTCTATTTGTTTATTCGAAAACGAAGGAACGAGTCTTCTGATCGGAGCGATGCGTGGGCGAGTGAAAGTCTGCTTCGTGGACATTACGATCAATGCTCCTTCGGGCCTCTTGTCAAAGTCTTCTCGTGGTTAATGTTCTTTGCGGCTTTGTCGTTGTCTCGACGTTCCGTACGCCTCGATTTTACGATTCTATGGCTCGTTTTTCTCTACTAGGAAGTCTCGTTGCCTGCAGTTCGTGAAAATTTATTATTTTTAACACACGAGACAATTTAATGTTCGTCCAGTTTCATAAATTCATCTCGGAATTTCAACGATTGGAAAGAAATCAATATAATTGCTTTGGTTTGAAAAAAACGATCAGACTGTCGCGTGTCACTCGACAATACAATGTCCAAATCTGTCCGGAGCTGTTTTCACAACGATTTCATTCGTTATTCGCTTTCCGAGACTATCTTTGTCAAGAGAGCTGCCTTGAGAAATGAGGGATTCGGAGAATCGTTGAAATTAATGTATCGTTTGGTCTATAGGTTAACGAGAGGGTGGCGATTAGCGTGAGCAGCAGCCCAGTGTCGCAGGTGGGTGTCGGGGTCGGGGTTGGCGTCGGGGTCATTGCCGGTGAATATGCGGTCAACAGTCGCGGGGATCGACCACGAATATCTCTCTTACCACCTGCCTCGGTAGCCCCGGCACCCTCGCCAACGGGAACCGAGTATCACGTTGCCGGAGCACGAAATCCACGTGGAATAATGCCGATGCAGACCGAGACGTACTGTAATCGCGGAGTCGACATGGCCACGCTCCAGGAAGCGCCGCCATTTAAAAAAATACGACTCGGCCAACCGCAGCCGCAGCAGCAACAGCAACAGCCACAGCAACAGCAACAGCAGCAGCAGAGCCAGCAACAGCAACAACAACCGTGTCAACCAATCTCACCCGCTGATACGTGCATCAAGCAGGAACACGTGCAGTTGCAGCAACCACTTAGGATAGATACGAGGGTGGGTTTCATTTTTTCTTGTCATTTATTTGAGCAATTATTGCATCAGTCAGGGAATTTTTTTTGGGTTTGTTGGACCCTCAGTCGGTGATGTTTCTCGAACCTCCTCGTGCATTTCGTGCAGGAGTAAAGGGAATAATAACTGTTTTACCGAGGGATGATTGCACTAGCGAGCATCCCTTATCGGGAGAGACGGTAGCGCCGCGCTCGATCGGTCATTGACCACCTTCGGACGATGCGTCAAACTACATGATGAATTTTTGTTGGTGCTAGGAGCAGCCGCCAACGGCAGGTGCGTACACCCCGCAAACCGAAGCGATCTCGCCTACCCTACCGGAGCCTAGTACGCAAGAGGATGCTCAATTTCGTAGTACCAAGGACGATTTGCTTCAACAAATAGCGAAAGTCGATCGGGAAATTGCCAAGCGGGAGTCTCAGATTAGTAAGCTTCGTAAAAAGCTCAAGGAACTCGAGGAAACGGCAAGCAAACCCCTAGAGGCCGCTGGTCTCAAACGACCGGTTGAGGAACAGTCGCTGCAACCGAAGCATCAGTCATTGGCACAAAAGATCTATGCTGAAAATAGGGTAAAAACACATCCACGTTTCCAACAATCGCCACACTCTATACCATTGAATTTTATTAACGGAGATTCTTGTTGCAGAAAAAGGCGGAAGAAGCCCATCGGCTACTCGACCGACTGGGTCCGAAGGTTGAGCTCCCGTTGTACAATCAACCCTCGGATACTAACGTTTACCAGGAGAATCGAACGAGGCATCAGTCTTGCATGCGTGCTAGGCTGGTCGCCAGGTTACGAAGAGAGCACGCCGAAAGAGCTTCGCTCCATCGTCAACAGTCCCAAACTTATGCGATTCTTGTTCAGGAGTGGCATCGCAAGGTCGAACGATTGGAGGCAACGCAAAAAAGGAAGTCCAAAGAGACTAAGAACCGTGAATTTTTCGAGAAGGTATTTCCCGAATTGCGAAAGCAGAGAGAGGATAAAGAGCGATTCAACAGGGTCGGTGCTCGTATTAAAAGCGAGGCCGATCTCGAAGAAATCATGGATGGTCTTCAGGAGCAAGAGGTATTTTTCCCCCTCTACTAAACCATTTTTTTCTTTCCCCCGCGCAAAAGGAAGGGGAGGCGAATCCACTCGGGGACGACGACCATTTTGATCGAGCGATATTCATTAGAGAGGGAGAGAGAAGAACGAGACAAATGTTTCTCAGGCGTCAGACCGAGATTCCATTTACCACGATCAGTGAAAAGACAGAAAACTGCTCCAAACAAAAGCAAGACGCACGTTATCAAATGTCGATGAAGTTTGTGCCGTTGATAGGCAACGAAATTTCTTTTTTTTGTGCAACTTTTTCCTTTTTAAACAACTAAACCTGCAAAAACAACTTGAGTAATTCAAAAAATCGATCGATTTCATCTCCAAAAACGTTTTCGTTCTATCTCAACCATGCAAACTTCTACACCATCGTTACGAAACCTATTTTGTTTCTATTTCACATTATTTTCGTTGTCAATCGGTGTTGCTTCATTGTCATTTCGACCTCCCTGGTTTTCGTCGCGCAAATCGTTTTAACTTACTCAACAATCAAAGGGACAAGGCGGACCCGCAAAAACTCTGGTTATCGAGCGTTGCTTATCGAATAACACTTTTTAAACTAACTTTCTGCTTTTAAATGTCGTCTTTTCATTCTACACGTGTGTACTGCTTTCTAATTTCATTGAAACTTCCTCGCAATAGTTTCGGCATCAGCTAACTCGCACCATAATTGTTATATTTTATTTATTGCTACGAGAATTGAAATCTGAGCTTTGACCTTTAACCAACAATATTGATAACAAAGGCTGATTTAACGGGAGATTCGGAGTATTGATTTTCAAGCTTAGGAGCTGCGATGAGTTTTGGCAATGCGAACGAGCGTGTTTTTCCGGATCCTTTGGACGACGATAGATAAATTAGTAACACAAAAATAATAAAATCAGAATGCCGCATTTTCGTTTTCAAATAGTGCAGAAGAAAAAAGTGTTTTTATTGATATTTCGGAAAGAAAGATAAAAGTTTCGTATCGTGCATGATTGCCACTGTTATTTCGATGGCGTCTCGATGTGAAAAGTTTGTTTTCGTTATCTCGGGCGTAATACTTATTCGTGGATGCTTCATGGAAGATACTTAGTTTGATCGAATCCGCAGGAAGAAGGGTCGACAGAGTCTAAAATTTCGATTAAAATTCGTCAGGTTAGTAACGTGTGGGGTGGCACTCGGTCTTTCTCCCTCAACGAATTATCGATGAGATCGATTGGCCTCATTGAGAGTGAATTGACGAGTAAAGATATATTGCAAAGACGCGAATGAGTGACAAAAAGAAAAAAATATAAATATTGGAACGAGGCGTTGGTGACGCGTGTGTGTTGTGTGTTTAGATGGAGGATAAAAAGATGCGTTCGTACGCGGTTATTCCGCCGTTGCTACTGGACGCGAGACAGAGGAGGATAGCGTTTCAAAATCGAAATGGCCTGTTGCCACCTGAGGAACTCGAGTCGCTTCATCGGGAGCGCAAGCTGATCAACGTATGGAGCCCAATGGAGCACGAGCTCTTCAAGGAAAAGTATCTTCAGCATCCCAAGAACTTTGGAGCTATAGCTCAATCGTTGGAACACAAGTCGGTTCCGGACTGCGTGCATCATTACTACCTCACTAAAAAAGCTGAAAATTACAAGCAGCTTTTGCGAAAGTCGCGGCAACGAACGCGTAGCTCGCGAAACAATCCTAACAATAAGGTGAGTACTCGCCAGGCTCGAATGCGGCTGGTAAATCGAGACAGCATTCCCGTCCGATCCTTTAATTCGGTGTCTTTTTTTCTCTCCCAGGTAAACAATAGTAATTCGACGCTCGGAGCGATAGATATATTAACGACGGGCGTCACAACGAGGCTGCAGCGCGAGCAGCAACAAAAGACGCAGGAGAATCCTCAAAACAGTTCAGCTTCGTCGTTGACCTCAACAACTGCGACGTCAGCCGTTTCGGTTGCCTCGTCGTCCTCAGCCTCGGTTACAACGTCCTCGGCGTCTTCGACAACGGTAAACGCAACATCGTCGACGACCACGGGAATGACAACGACGACGACGCTGTCAACGACAACAACGACGTCGGCCACCACATCAGCGACAGCCACGACCACAACGACATCTACAACGTCGATGGGTCCCTCATCAATTACCACCGGTGTATCGACCGCGTCGAGCGCCGCAACCACTTTGACCACGTTGTCAGGCTCGGGAACGGGAACGGCGACGGGGACGGGGACGGGGACGGGGACGTCAGGAAATAGTACCTCGACCTCCTCGACCATCTCCTCCTCGAGTTTGTCCGTTGCGTCGATCGAAAGTACCGCAATGTCGACGTCAACAACCAACGCCACATCCGTCCAAACTAGTACAACCTCTACGACCGGTGTTCTCACGAGCTCTTCGACTTGTAGCGCAAAGGACGCGCGAGAAGCCAACAAAGAGAACAAGGAGAACAAACTCGAGGGCGTCATGAAGGATAGCATTGTAAAAGATACGAGGGAAGACTCGCATTCTAGTTCTGATATCATTTCCGGAAAAGACTCGAAACTCGCTGCGTAAGTATCTTCCTTTTTATCGTACAAACCGTAAACTTTTTTAAAAACAACTCGAAACCCTACACAATTGTTTTTGTCTCACAAGAAAACGGTTTTCCACTTTTGAACCTTAGAATTTATTAGCAACGGATGCCCTAGTCGGTTTTGCCTCGAACAAGGTTCCCCGTTCTTCGCTCTCCGTTATTTTTCATTTCCGGCCTTCGAGTTTCGTTTCAATTAGAATAAATGCGCGGTTAACGTGATTGATTTGATTGAGTGGCGCTTTCATTCAGTAGAATTCATCCGCTGTGCAAACACATTGTGGGGGATATCCGTGTCCCGTTCCCTCCGGTCACCCTTCCTACCTTCACTCTCGAGTCTCAAATATTCGCTCGCCGATTAAGCGCGCATATCCACCGGTTCCCCGCGCAGTTTGCACACTTTATAAAATATCGGGAAACTCGTGTAAAAAAACATAAAAATGGTTACACTATTCTCCGGTGCTGTACGTTTTCCTAGGAGGGCGGATACGAGCTTATACCACTCGTGACGGTATCGGGGAAAACCAGCGAGGGGGAGATCCGCGCTGGGTAAATCACTGGGGAAAAAGCAGCTCAGGCTATTAGCGGATTGTAATGGTAATCAATGGTTAACCGTTCGCGGGGCATAATTTGCACAGCCATCCACTCGGCGTTCATCATCTTAATTGACTCGAGTTGTGATACGATTGATTCGACACGGAATATCGTAGTCGCAAATTTTACGTCCGTCCCGTTTCCCCTCGGATCCTTTCCCTCGTACGATTCTCCTCGCGTTCCAATTTCCAAAACCGGAGAGATGTTTGCAAAATTCTTTGCGATAAATCACTCTTGACTTTGTCGATTGAAAAGAGATAAAAAAAAAACGAAGCTGTGACTTCAAGAATTTTCCTGAATCGTGTCGTTTCTTCTTCACAGTTCCGAAAGTGCGTTGGTGTCGTCGTGTTTGAATGTGAGCGGCACGAACGTCGTGGGCTCGTTACAAACGGAAAAAGACAAAAAGAAAGCACCATCGATGGCAACGGGGACGACGTCTTCGTCGACGATGACAACGTCCACGACGACGACGACGACAACGACGTCCAGTGTGACCGGCGGTACCAGCACCACCATCACCACTACCACCACCACCACCAGCGGTAGGTCAAAGGATAAAAAGAAAGAGAATCACGCGACGCCCATGGAGACGAGCGACGAAGAGGCCCAGACGATCGACAATATTCGTAAGTAGTTACCCGATTTTTTTTTTTTTTTATCGCGTTCATTGAAAAACGGTCGCACGGTTGGTTCATTGTTAATTGGCCAATTGCAGGAAGGTTCGTATTGCGATGAGAGAGAACCGAGGCGCGCGGAATCCTTTAGATGAATTGGTCGCGCGTGCGCTCGCGTTATTGTCGATATTAGAACAGCAGCGGGCATGTTATTCCCGCTGAGCTCCCAACCGCATCCCGCACACCATCACCATCATTTACTCGTGTTTAATCAGCAATAATTACCGAGCTTGACGATATCGATTCGATAGCGTCAAATGGTTTAAACACCGATGTGTCCAATTGATAGGGTCATTAATGTAATTGTCGAGGACCCTGGCTCGCGTGTACCTTACGCGTCTCATACACTCCACAGTCCAGAATATTCGATTAATCCTCTTATGCATTTTTTTTGCAACGTCCAATCCGATCGTCGATATTTTCCATTTTTCTTAGTCTTTTGAAAATTTAACTTCCGATTATCGACGTGCGTCATCAAAGTGTTTCGTTGACTTTAACTTTTAACGTTTCAACGTTCGCATTTTATATTTTGGAAAAACTATACGCATAAGGAACTGGGAAATATTTCGAGAACGTTTTTTCGTAAGCAACAGCACTCTGGTAAAAAAAAAAAGAAAATTTATTTATTCGAGTAACAGAAAGATTAGGGCAGGGGCGGCGGTGGACGATTTGACATAATTTACAACATCTAGACTATTTACATGTATCGATAAAACAATAAAAGTTGGCACTGTTGTTCGAGAGTCGAAAGCGGTACCGCCGCGGCAGCTGAGAGACACTTGTTCACTTGGGCTCCTCTCGGGAATGATTCTTCATCGATGAATCGGACGAGTTGTTCGTAGCTTGAACAATGAGGTGAGCAGCGGTAGCGGTAGCGCCGGGTTCAGGGTCCGGAATATTTCCAACGCTCTCCTCGACGTTCGCGTGGCAGAGTTTCTTGTGCTTGTGGACGAAGTAATAACTGGGAAATTTGCTACCGCAAATTTTGCAGGGATAGTATTGAACATTGAGGTCGAGAAGTTTGACCTCTCTGCGTCTTCCGTCTGGACGATTAGGGCTGGGAGTAGTAGTTGGCAAACGGCCGGTCTCGCCACCCTCGGAGCCAGGAAGTAAATGTCGTCTGGCGTGCTTTCTGTAGCAATAGTGTGACTTGAAGGTGTGGCGACAATAGCTGCAAGTATAAGTAGGCGCGAGGACACCGGAGGAACTGTTGACACCGCTGCCATCGCTCGTGCCGGGAGGATCGGTGCTTGAGGTCGTTGACTCGGGTTTACCGTTCTCGTCGTTTTCGACGAACCGTCGAACCTCGAGATCCTCCTCGCTCGGTGTATCGGTTCTCGGGATTCGATGCGTCGGGACTCGGCTCGTAGCGACGTAATTTTCGTTAAGGACACGATGAAATTTCACGGGACCGTCGCAACAAGCGACGTCGTAAATAACTCCGGTTCCGGTCCCGTTGCTCGTGCTCGCTGTTCCCTCAGGGTTTCTCGACTTTGGACTCCCGATTACGGGGTTTCCGACACATTGACTTTTCACCGTTCTCTCAATCGTCGTCGAGACGCTTCTGTCGATATTGCACTCGAGCAAACTCGATGAACGTTCGTTGCTGACACCAATTCCATTGTCGTTTGTCATCCTCTCGGTTCTTTTCCTTCTCCTTCTCCTCCTGCTCTTCTTGTTCCCGTGGATGCTACTCGCCGTTCCTTCCTTGGCTTCCTCCGGTTGCTCCTCGTACTCCACATCCTCCTCATCGTCATCCCCTTCCCCTCCATCGTCTCCTCCACCCACGTTTGAATTCTCGATCTCATCGTCGACCGCGGACTCGTCATGTCCGTCCGAGATACTCGGAACTTCCGTGTTGTCAGAACGTCGAATTTGTAAACCCGATTGGGGCGGTGAGGACGAACGGCTGTTGCCTCTGTAACTGCCAAAACAAAGGTTTCCACATTTTTTTCGAAATTCATTACGTGCTTTTGCTTTTCGCAACGAGACCATGATTCTTTCGCATAAATACCTGTAAGGGAGTGCGCTTGTGGTCGAGCCTCGAAGCATTCCTCGGGGAGTCGGGAGAATCGAGAGTCCCGGTGAGAGTTGGAAATTAGTCAAATGAGAGAGACCGACGTGAGGGGGGGAAGGGTAAAGAGTCGGTTGTGGCCAGCACAGTGGAGGACCGACGAGTCGATTCGGTACTGGGCGAAGAATCGTACCAGGTGGTGCAGTTGTTACCGTCGTTGAGACCGGCGTCGTGGTTCCTTGAGAGGAGCACGTTTCGGTGAGGCCTGGAGGTGGACCACGCAGTCTGAGGAGAGCGGCTCTGCATTGCTCCAACGCACCGGGCATGTGAAGCAGATGCGTCGCCAAAAGAACACTGTAGATATTTTCCAGGGTTACCTCGAGACGTCCGGTATACATGTAATTAAGCAGCGGAGCGAAGGCTTCACCGCCTGTCAATCAACCAACCAATCGCTCGTTCAAATAATTCAATTCGGATAATCGCAATAATAAGAATAATTCATGTCAAGAAAATAAGCGAAATTAATTACCAACGGACGAGACCGAGACAGAAGTGACGGTCGGAGAAGCAGAGTCCTCGCGTGAGGTGCTCGTCGAAGTTGCTAGCAGAGCCTTGAGATAACCGCTGTGAGCGGCTAAGACTCCTCGGTGAGCGACAAACTGATGTTCACCCTCGTTACCAACTCTGACCAGGGTATCGGGCGGCGAGAGTGTCTCTAAACGAGGATAAGTTTCCTCGACGCCGAACCACGCTCTGTACAAACTGTACATCTCGTGAGTGCACCAAAAAAAAAAGACACTACGATTTTTCTAAATCGTGTTTCTTCGATTCTATACACTTTTCCAACAACATTTTTTATTATTCGGCAGGATTTCACGAGAAAAATGACTCATTTTATCATCGTTTACGCACTTCCTACTAGCGAAACCCTCGCGATATACGGTCTTTGGAGAGACGAGAGGAAAAAGAGAAAAGGTGTCTCTCGACGGAGGCGAGCGCGAACAACTTGACGATGCCCCGCGCTCCGTGATTTGAACGCTGGGGGAGCACAGCGCGGGACCATTTCCGCGATACACCCCCCCTACTGCTCCGTCTATTTTCAACCCTCTCTCCGTTCTGAACGTGCTTTCCACCAGCGGAGAACCCGCCCCCGATGAGACCAGATTGGCCGCTTCCACCCTCGCTACCCTCCTCTTCTCCTCACCCTCGCCAATATCGTTCTTCTTTCTCTCCCTCTTTTACCTTCTCCGTCACCAAGGTGGCTAGCGATCCGATAGACCGAGGTTTTTTTCAAAGTGCCAATTTTTTTCATTTTTCCATCAAATTTTCTACGAATCGACGAGTAAAGACAACGAGTAGGAGTGTAACGAGAAAACCGTTGAGAAAAGAAGCCGAGAGAGAGAGAGAGAGAGAATCATTCGAGAAAGGTGAGAGAGCTTCACAAAAATGCTGATGGAATAAAAAAATGGCGAAAATTGACTCAAACGTTTTTAATCTGATTCCATGACTGGTGTCGCATGATTAAAGTTTTCAAAGTTATTCGGTGAGATATCGCTCTCGTACTCATGGACCGGCCATACCGATTGATCCGTAGTCCCAAGAGAGCCTCAAGCAGAGAAGGAGTACAGGGTACGATATTCGCTAATCGCCAGATTTGAAAGCAGCTCGAATTTCGGTACAAATTGTTACGAACTTTTTGATTAAAAAAAAATAACCCACTGAAACTTTCTCAAGTTAGTACTGTCGGTTTTTTAGAATTACCGTTTAGAATTTAATAAAATTTGGTACATTAGTAGATTATGATTACAAAACGATCCAGTCAAATTTTCAAGAAGCTACAGAGAACCAGAAAAAAAAATTTCGCATTGGTACTTTCATACATTTAACATTGAGTTTTATGATAAATCTCAGTTTTTATTGTATTTTACAATGAATTCTTATCAATTCTTAGGAGAAATCACAGTCTTCATTGTAAAATACAACGAACTGTATGAAACCGATGTTAAATTCATGAAATTACCAGTGCGAAAATTGGACTGGATCGTTTTTCTTATCATAATCTCCTACTGTACCATATTTTATTGAATTCTGAATGGTAATTCTAAAACCGACAGTACTACCTTAACGAGAAAGATGCGCCTTTTGCAGAATCTTTCTCTGGCCTCGTGTGTTTTTCATCAAATTAAACGATTCGCGGACTCCTCGTCATCGCTCTGACATTTCGCTCCCTTCGCTCTCCTCGCGCAGCCTCTCTTTAACGAAACTATTTGCGTAATGTCATTTATAATTCAGGTTGCGTTGAATTTCGTGCTTTATTCCGTTGTAGGTACTGGAGGAATATATTAAGTGGATATGTGCGTAACGGTAGTTGGCGGAAAAAGTAGGGAGCGGGGGTGTGCACAAGATTTCCGAGGATTCATCTCGTTTCGTTGGGTTCCTCGAATTCTCATACGGAGCGAAATGAAGTGTCTCTCGAGTTTGGACAAACACGCGTCCTCATATATATATTTTTCTATTCCATAGCGACGCCGCCGCTTCTGAAATGTCTTTATCGTACTCTCACCGCTGTTTTAATTTCTCGTGTCTCGCCTCGGCTTTACTCGTTGTGACGATTCTGACTAACCGTGCCCTTGGGAATAATATCTCGAGTACAACGGACCTCGATGAGAGAACGAGAAATCAAAGCATCCCCACGTGGGAATCCCTTTGTTCGCGCGGGTCTCTTTCAAGCACGAAAACGTTGCTCGATCGATCGTCGTGGCACGGGGAACCTTACCCCTTCCGCCCTGCGAATTCGAACCATCTTCAATCTGTGTTTAACGTCAACCGATCATTTTTTCAGCATCAACCAGAATCTTTTTATTCACGAGATAAGTCGAGCGACCAACCAAGTTTGTTGCCGTGCGTCAATGTTCACTTTCGTGATGTGAACTACGATCGTGACGGCCCGGTTGGCAAAAACAAACAAACGTTCATCCACGAGATGGAAAAGAGAGGCTACCGGATGTCTCGAAGTCGATGCGAGCGACGAAAACGTTTTGGATCCTGGTTCAGCAGATCCGACGTAAATGTGACACAGTCTTGTTCGTACCCTTGACTCGGAAATTTACGAGAAAGAGGGTCATCCTCGTGGCGTACGGCTCTGCGGCACAGACACCCCGAAGGAACAATCGAGCTAAGAGACCAGTGTATACCAAGAGCAGCGAGGTGGTGGGACGAACGGTACTCTTATTCCTACAAATACATACGTATTTGAAGAAAGAAGAACTCTTGGCGTTTAATGCTCCGAACCTGGTTGAGACAAGCTGAGCAAACACTTTTCACGATATTACGAAGGCACACCGCCTCCGTTCCTTCTCTTTCTCCCTCTCTCTCCGTTTCTTGGCCCCCCTCTCAGTCGTTGCCTTCCTTTCAATCTCACTCTGTTTCGTTTCATCAAAAAGTCTCCTCTCATGTCCTGGAGTCTAATCAAATTCCTACTACGCAGTCTCGGGCAAATTTCATTTCCAATCGTTTCCGCCCTGACATCGTATTTGTCCATTTTGAGTTGGCTCTTTCGGCTCTGGATTGAATTATCTTGCTGTACGGACGAATTAATCGCTGTACGACAAGTTTTTCCCTCGGGACGCACCTCTTTTTTCTCATCGTATGAAATTTCGATGATTGCCCGGAGGGGAAAGGGGCACATCCTCTTCTCTAGTATGCAAGGCTGCCTTCGCCGAAGCCCCGATTCCCAGTTAAACACAAGCACAGACGAGGGCGCCCGTTTGTATAAAGTATATTCAACTGTGCCGGTATAAATATGAAATTTTGCGGCAAAGCTAGAACCGTGGCAAATTGGCGGGAAAATTGGATAAAGCTTTGGGAAAGCGGAACGGGAGTGGAAACATACGGAGGCAACGGTTGAATGTTGGTCCGGGAAACGGACGAGCTAATTAGCGTCTTGATTTACTTAATCCCAATTAATGCCTCGACTAGTACTTGCACAACGCGATTTTCTATGTACGGTGAGAATCGCTCCGGCCGTCCGCCCACCCGCCAGGTATGCATTGCTCTGTATGCCGGAGCTGCTCTCTCTCTATATATTCGTACGCGAAACCGACCCAGCGAGCTCGGTGCTTCGCCAAGCAAATAACAGATTATGTACGTACTGTTACACGTTAACCCGCGCAAACTCCCGCTCGAGGTTTTCTTCTCTCTTCTCTCGGATCTCGAGTCCCGCCTCCTCTCTATCTCTCCATGTATCTGCATGCATGCGTACGTTTCCGTATTAATGCAACCAAAGAGAATGTACCGAGCCCTCTCTTATAAAAAGGCCCTTTTTCCCTCCGTTTTATTTTCGTTCCTCTTTCTATTCCCTCGTCACTTTCTCCTTTCGTTTGTTATCTTATTCGTACTTTTGTTTCCCTCCAACACCAAGAACCACGAATAATTTGATGAAAGGTTGTTTTACATCGCGTCCCAGTCAGTGACGAATAAAAACAAATTTTGAAACATTTTTATTGACTCCAAGAGCCCATTCTTTCGGTTGGTAATCTTCTCTCGCTCTACGCTGGATACTCGATCAATTTATCCCTTTTTCATTTTGTCAATTGGCTTAATACAACATAAGCCGCAGTGTGTTGACACAGTCTGTACAGTAGAGTAAATTTTTATTCAAGTTATTGCTCTAGTTGTACGATCCTGCTCAATTCGCAAACGTTGCGGCAGCAACTCCCGTTCGCAAACTTTATCCACCATCCAACGATCCTCTTCGCAATCTCTAATTGACAGATGTTATTTGCTCACGTTGCACAGCCACAATTCAACCGACAGCAATTAGCCCCGGAGCATGCCTGATTCATACGCCACTCGTTCCCCTCTCTCCTGGTATTGCGTTTTCCACCGTTGCGAATCATCTTTTCTTCCATTTTTTATTTACCGTTCAATATTTTTCTTCCTTTTTTATTCATTCGATAAATCCGGATGCGTAAATACATGTAATGACGCTTAATTTTCGTTTTTTTTTCTACAACCACTCCATCGGTCAGAGGAGCGAAGAATCCATTTTTTTTTTCGTATGAAACATTTTTTTGCAACGATTCATACGTTTCAAGGGGATTCCCGTTGTTTGCCTTTAATCTTTTTTTTTTTCCACTCTCCCGTAGTACTAGCCGCGTAACACGAATCTCATAAATACATTAATTGAAAAACCTTCCCTCCGGGCAAAGATCGATCTTTCCACCAACTACAGAAAGAGAAAAAGGCTCAAAGTTTGCGAGCGGGTTATCTCGCGAAATAGTCGACGAGACTTTCAACAGCTTTTTCTCATCGGTATAAAATATCTAGTCCTTTCTGTACGACTATGGAGAATAATCTGTTGTCAGGTTGCACAAGTGTCCGCGGGATAAAACCCTTCGATCGATCCAGTTGACGAGTCTCTCTCTCGTGCTCGTATTTTCTGTTACGAGCCTCGGTGGCATATCGTACTTACTCGCTCACGGCTCGCATGCAAATTTACGGTGCGGATATATAATACAAACGCATATAGTTTGATATGTAGCATTAGCGGAAGAATCAAACGGAATACTTGAGCGTGATCTCGCGAGAGAGGAGCGAGCAGAGGGCGGCTGATGACCCTCACGAGTTCTGAATCGACGATTACTGAGACCCCCGCTGCTAATCTCCCGGATCTCGCTTTTCTCGAGCGAGTTCTAGCAATTAGCGCGCTAATTTTCACTCTGCCTTAGTCCTAAAATATTACGAACTAATACTTCTCGTTTCTCGCATTGATGCGATCGAATGAATGAAATTTCAGCTCTCACGTGTTTGAAAAAACTTTTCAAACGGTACGTTGTCCACTCTAAAATATACAATTACTTTGTTGTTTCTCAACTTTACCTCGTACAGGTCGCCCGAGTAGACTGTGCGAAAACCCATTTATACCAATTACTTGAACCAAGACTCAATTAATATTTGAAACGGATCGACGTTTATTTAGCTCTGTCCGTTTGATATTTCTTATTGAGGTTTTCGAGGATATTCGACGAGTATCGCGCAGCCTGATGAAGCGTTTCGTCCTATCTCATAAAAACGTTTCTTCTCTTCCTCTCTCGGTGTATTAAAAATTTAAAGTGGCTCCGCGGCAAAGCTCCTTTCTCTTATTCCGCACTCAGCAACCCCGGCTTAATTAGTAGGATCTCTCGCCAACATTGCACTTTCTGCTTGATACTTAATACTTGATACAGCCATTCGTTTATTCTCCTCTAACGTCCACCTCCCCCCCCCCCCCTTTTTTTGCGGTATCATCGGACACTATTTGATATTTCGTTCAAACGCATCCGAGACCCATGTGTACCAGAGCCAATCAAAAGTTCAGTCTGTATCCAATGGAAATGTCTTGCGTTGTCGATAGTAACGATCGTCGGGCGAGAGTCCTCGTACAACTGAATAAATACGTCTCGATAATTTAAATTCCGAGATTCTGACGAATGTCATTGTTGGCTCATAATTTCATTATTTTTTGTCCAAGCAACTTGACGGATTAGGAAAAGTGTGCAGAGAAAACGATTGAAAAAAAAAAAAACAATTCACTCGCTCGGGAGTGTCCAGCAATCGCCCTTGGGAATTGCTTGTCAATTAACGTTTTCGATCTATGCCGGGAGTTTGTACAACGTGTTTTCTCTCTCGTGTTCTCGCGCCACGGAATTCGATATTTAACTGTCCTTCGTTGTACATTTCCAACAGACTCGAATAACCATGTAAAATCACCGAGCTCGCGCTGCCCCTCCCCCTCCCCCTTGCTCCTCCACCCTCTTTCGCCTCATTGTAATTTATTCACGAGATGCCAAAGTATAGACATTGAGCGAATATCGAAACCGAATAACCAATGTCATTCCCATAAAGCACATCCCATAGAGGCCAAAAAAGTCTTGGTATTAGAAGAGAAATACGTCCATATAAATCTTGGTCGCTTACGAGAGAGCGAGAGAAATTACGGTGAACGATAACTGGAAACGTCGTTGAATGTTGAATGATAAAAAAATTATTCCTCAAACAGGTTTAAACTTTCGTAGCGTTCCCTCTTTCGTTTTCTCGTTGCGCTATAATAATATTCAACATAATGTATCCCCAAAGCGCTTTCGTCGACGCTCGGGTGCAAAAACTTTTTAATTGGCCACCCTTAATTAGTTAACGAGCAAGTATCTCCGCAATTATTCCGTTTCCCCGTAGTCCCCGTTCACGTTCTCATCCCCCGCTCATTTATACGTTTGCTCCCATCTCCGTTTCTTCTCTTTCCATCGTCGTTTAACCTCCAAACGTCTGCTTTTTGCAAATATTCTTAGCTCTACGCAATAAAAAGAGGCGAAATTGCAATAATTTTCCAAGCAATAATAGACATGCGCTGAATTACAGTTTTTCACTTTATGTTTGTTATTTTTGGGTTTCATCGCTCGCTCAACGTGTGTCGTGAAATGAAATTGCACGAAAGATCGTGAGTTGCGTTTTTGAGATACGATCGAACGGTCATTGCAGTGGCTTGTCGAGAGGGCTTACGAGCCCTCGGTGGCAGCTTGTACTTCCATTGGTATATTATTTGATTTTTATCGTGTCGTTGCCAACGTCCGGTACATCGCGTGAGGCTAATAACTATTGGGTTCTCGCTGCCCGAGGAAAAATGGTGAATGAGATCGCTCGTTGTTTTGCAGGATCTAAAAATTCAGATTGACCGGACGGCAGGGGGTTGCAGTTGGTCATATAAAATGTAAAACGAAACTTTAGGAAACCAATCGCCGTGAGATGAGTCGTACAATCATAAAAAATTCATGCGAAAAGTATGGACATAGCATGACGTATATCTGTGTGAAAAAATCAATGTCATAAAACGTGTATTTACGATTTGAATGTGATTGCAGAAAGTGGTAGACAGGTGGGTCCTCACGCGTGTGCCATCTGTCAGACGGTGGTAGAAGGAGGTTCTCAGAGTCGCGCTTTGTCGCGTAGTCAAGCCTCGTTGTACGGGCTTCGAGAGGATCAGGTCCAACCGGGTGCGAGAGTTTGCAACACGTGTAGATGCAAAGCAGTTCGAGGGCGTTACACGGCCTGCCCTTTGCCGGGTTGTCCGAACCTGAACAACGCCAATTCCGCCAAGACGAGAGTCAAACGTTTGAGAGCACTTCCACCAAAGTGGCTGGACCTTCCAGCGGAAATATGGGATCCCGTTATCCAGGAATTTCGTAAGTCGAGAAGAACATGGAGCAGAGGGGACGTGGTGCTCATCGCGTTATCCACAAATAAATATTAATTCCTTCGTTTTATTTATCACAGAAATTCCCAGCAACGCTACAAAATGCTGCTCGGCCTGTTTCAACCGAATATCTCGGCGTTTGGCCCCGCATCTCGCTGGTGGTACAGACGCCTCGGACGAGAGCGCCGAATCATCAGCCAGAGCGTGGAACGACGAAGAGCTCAAACAATTGAGAAGAGCCTTGCGCGAGCACGGCACCAATTGGCCAAAAGTATCCGAACAAATACCCGGAAAATCGAACCATCAGTGCAAAAATTATTACCTAACGTACCGCAAGAAGCTAGGATTGGACCAGGTCGTTGCGGAATATTATCAATCTTTGGGAGAGGAGAGAAGGCCTTGCCTAACGGACGAGGAAGAGAGTGGTAGCAGTACGAGCAGTTGCGACGAATTGGCTGTAAGTTTCGTGCATTTAGTTTTCTTCTCAACACACGCCTCCTCGCTCATACCTTTTTTAAACTGATAAAAAAACGTTTTTCAAATCCCAATGACGACGAACAAAAAGGTGCACGACTCGAGTGATACAGCGAGTGCTGGGAGCCCGGTAAACACGATATCGAGCAGTACGTCCGCGTCTCTCACACCTAGCGCCGCTTCGACCACGATCAAAGTAGCATTTCCCTCGGAGAACGTTTCGGACATACGAATATCTCTGGTGCCACCGCCAACGAGCGTGGGATCTCTCCAACAACAACCACAAACGACGAACGTCGCTCAGCCAATCTCGAATCGAGAAGATTACGACAGCTCTGCCACGGTAAGAGATTTTGACGTTTTAGTGCATTCTGTCCGACGCATCTTTTCTCAGTGGTATCTTGGTCGCATCTGTGTCATAGTCTACTATCCCTCTTTGATATATTTCCTCGTAGTATAGAAAGCCATGTCTCGTTGTTACGATCACGCCGTTGTCCATGCAACAGCATATCCCTTTTTCGTAGACGTTTGTCTCGTTTTATGACCGTACAGCGAGTTAGTGTAACACTTTAGTATATTCTTAGCAATAAGTAGAATTTCGGTGGTGTTTGGTGGACGCACGCTTGCGCGCTTCCATTTAACTCAATTAGCTCGATGGAGCCATCTGATAGAGGTTGAATAATTGTTCCAGGAGACGGCGGACGAGGGTCAGGGTGGCACGGACATGGACAATGGCAACGGAACTCTAAACATGCCAACCACTAGCATGACGAGTAGCATTATTCAGCAGCAACAGCAACAACCACCTACGTTACCGCCTCCGCCACCGCCGATCGATCATTCGCCACCTGCGTCGTCCGCGACAAGTACGACTACCCCGTTAACCGTCAAAGACCTCATGAGCAACGTCATAGAGAGGCAATTGAAGAGAAATCCGAATAGTCCAGCGGGAGCTGTTGGATCATCGATACCAGGAAGTTCTGGAACACCGACGATATCGAGTATCCTCAAAACGGATCATAGGAACGACATTACGTTCGTTCGCGAGTACAAACCATCTTCAAGCTTGTCCGCCACTGCCATGTCCAACAGGGACTCGAATCTCGCTACCTTGTCGGTAGTTTCTGTTCCTCATCACGGTCATCGTTCAGCGGCCGCCAGTCCACAGCATTTGGGTACGTTTTAGTCTTATTTTTAATCATTATGCTTCGAGCTCTAATTCCAAAGTAATGATTGTTTGTTGACGACATTTGTATTGACGAAACGCAGGTCAGATGCAAGCCACCATCACACCTTGTCCGCCCGTTGCTTCGAGCGCACAGTCTCAATCCTCGGATCTATTGCCAAAAGAGGGTCTCGTAGTGATGCAAGTACAGCAAGCACTTAGAGAGACCGAGGGTACGCTGGATCTAAGTATAAAGAAGCCCCGTCAACAGCAGGATTACAATCACACTCTGCAACAGGCGCACAAACCTTCACCGGTGACAGTATATCGTCCTGAGCCACCTCCGCCACCGCCACCGCCCGGAGCCTATTATCATCCGCATCCACACGGAGATCAAGGTCGCGGAGCCAAAAGTCCACTGGTCTACTCGTCCTCGCCTCGTCCCCAGGCTCCTATAACACCAAAAATCAACAAGGTCTCGGCGCCACCGTCACATCCGAAATTGTCGCCCAAGCTGAGTAGCATCGGAGCCGCGGGGGCTCACAAAGGCGGCTCGATAACGCACGGCACGCCGGTGCAGCCTTTCACCGTTGAGAAACGAGTCTACGAAGGTCTCTTGCGCCAAATGACACCTCCAGGTAATACAGGCTCGCTCGTTGCCGGAAATCAAACCGGTCCGAAGGAACCGGCTGGCTCGATAACCCAAGGCACCCCGGTTCCCTCTTTCACCGTCGAAAAGCAGCAACAGCAGCAACAGCAACAACAACAGCAACAACAACAACACGTTTTTATATCAGACTATCATCGTCCGGGCTTGAGGCATTCCCAGCCGACGACAACCGGCAACGTGAGAAGCTCGAATCAGGGACAGGGCGTAGTAGTTACACACGGCGGTAATCAGTACAACTCTTATACCGCTCGTCCACCACCGAGTTACACGATGGAACAACAATTATCCTCCCGTCAAATCATCATGAACGATTACATAACGAGCCAGCAGATGCACGCGAGGAGTCGCGGTGGTGCATCGGTAGCGGAAAGTCCGGTAA